>QLPF01005697.1:0-24227 GCA_003314045.1 Hygrophorus pudorinus | reverse complement strand
CATTGCAATCCACGCTGCCTTGCTCTTGAGCCCCCTCTGGATATATGTGGCCCAATCGACGGCATACTCAAATGTGATGACCTTGTGTAGATGGTCAACATCCGACAGTGTGGGGAAGGTGGGGACATCGTCTTCATATCCTATCCTCACATCGACTACGGATAGCTTCAAGAGCACCTTGATCCTGTCATCGAGTTGTGAGGAAAGTGCAGCGACCTCTTGTATGAATGGTTCCACAAAGAACCCCCTACATATATCTGACTGTCCATGTGGATCAGAAAGCAGGTAAAATCTCCACACTCAGAAGATTGGGATGGAGTCGACGCAATCAAGGTCTGGGAGACGGATGAAAGCGAGCCAAGGCCAATCAGCATATAGTGCTGGGGGGAGATGGTCGGGTCGAACATGCCTAGATGCCCATCAAAGCACCTCTGGTGGGGATCAGAGTGCAGTTCCAACATGTACTTGTTTTCAAGCATGCCCCCCAGGTAAAATGGCATCCGGATTGAATTGGGGGACCAGAGCTCCCACCAGTGAAAGTTGCTACCGCTTTGCATTTCCACATTGCGCCTGACATACCTCGAAAATGGGGGCAGTGGAAAGTGGAAAGAGTCGTCTGTCAGCAGCATACGATCATAACCATGAAAAGACTGCAAACATGGGAGGCGATAGAAGGTTGATTCATTTGTAATGGTCGGAGGCATGATGTGTGAGAGGGAGAAGAAGATGTCAACGGCTGTGAATAACGCACCGTGAACCTAATATGTGGTGGGAGAAAGAAAGAAAGCATCAACAGCTGCAAATAACGTGCTGCAAGCCTCAGGTGTGTGGTGAGAGAAGGAAAGCATCAACAGCTGTGAAACTAAAAACAAGTAAGAATATGTAATTGTCAAAAATGAACAGTAACAGTTTGTCAAAAATATGCACCAGTCACCCAACAGCTGGGAGTAACGTGTTGCGAGGGGAGAGAAGGCGAGTGTCAACAGCTGTGTATAACATGCTGTGAGCTTGGTGTGTGTGTGTGAGAGAATGGAGAACTTGAAGAAGGCATCAACAGCTACAAATAACGCACTGCGAGACTGATGATGTGTGTGTGTGTGATAAGAGAAGGCAAGCATCAACAACCTAAGACTCAGACATGGTGAGAGAAGGAAAGAAAGCCTCAATAGCTGCAGATAACGTGCTATGAGTGCAAACTCAGCCTGGCTGCCACTGCCGGACTCACTGGCACCACAACATAATAGGCTGACTTCGGAACAAAACACATGGCTGACTGAATGACACATAGACAATGTACCAAATTGAGAGTAGTAAAGCTGATACATTGTTGCCCCCACTAGTTACAACATTCTCCAAGTCCTCAGGTTTTTGTTGTGTTATAGATATGACATACAGGACATGAGATAGATTACTAGTATTGGGCCGCGAGTGGGCTGGCACTGCAGAGCCAGAAGTATGTGGTTGGGAAACAAATGTATTAATAGTGAAGGACACGGGTAGGGGTATACCCATGGGTTATGTGTTGGTATTTCTACAGGTGCAGGTACGGGTACAGATATTTGTACCTGGCAAAAACCTGTACCCGTGAGGTCAGACCTGTCACTCACATATGGACCTGTCACTTAAATATATATACATTAAGCAAGTTCAGTAACTATATAGAACCTTATTGTTGTATAGTTTAAATTTGAAGGGATTGACGAGCTTTTGTATTTTGTTCAAGCCACAGGTGTGTGATTTTCACCCATACTCAGCCTCAGCCACCAATTCGAAACTCCTCCACCAGACTCAAGACCTCCACCAACTGCTTGAGAAAGCAGTAATTGCGGGCTCACAAGGTAAGTACTTTATAATCTACATATTTATTAATATACTGTATAATTACATAGGTAATTTTCATACCCAAATGCGAGACAACGCACCTGACATGGCACCCACCACCACCGAATGCATGCAATCATGCACACACACAAATGCTGGCACCACCACATGTAAACACCCCGCTGTCTCGCTCCAAATGCAAGACAGCCATGTCATCTGTCCACGACCTGCCATCTCGCATCAAACGCGAGACAGCCACATTGTCCCTCATTTCACCACACCACCACTATCCCGCCTCATCACCCATATCCCTCCCCGCTATCTTGCATCAAACGCGAGATGGCTACATCGTCCCTGTCACCCACCACACCACCCCATCCCTCAACACCTACCTGGCCTCATCACCCACACCCACACCTGCCATCTCACATCAAATGCGAGACGGCCATGTCATCCCTCGTTCCACCACACCACCACTATCCCGCCTCGTCACCATATCCCTACCCACCATCTTGCATCAAACACAAGATGGCCACATCGTCCCTGTCACCCACTACACCACCCCATCCCTCAACACCTACCCAGCCTCATCACCCACACCCACACCCACACCCGCTGTCTCACTTCAAATGCAAGACAGCCACATCATCCTCGTCACCTACCACACCACCCTATGCCTCGTCACCCCCCGGCCACATCATCCACCCTAGCCTCATCACTCACACCCCCACCCGCCATCTCGCTTCAAATGCAAGATGGCCACATTGTCCTCGTCACCTACTACACCACCACGTCCCTCATCCCCCACCCCAGCCTTGTCACCCATCCTGGCCTCATCACCCACCCCAATACCTGCTGTCTTGCTTCAAACACGAGACGGTGTTGACCCCCTCTGCTCATCAAACAAGCACAAGGGGTGTATGTATATTTTATGTAGATAAATTATATAGAATATATTATGTATGTATATTATGTGTGATACCTGCGGGTACCTGCCCACGGGTACGGGTACGGGTGTACCCCAGGTCAAAATGGCCATACCCACGACTGTACCCGGACTCTTGGTGGCAGGTATGGGTTTTGACGGGTATGGGTACGGGTACAGCCAAAAGTACCCAGGGGTTACCCATGTCCTTCACTACTGGCACTAAATAACAGTGTCTGATACCTGTAATATTGTTTTGTTACAATAGACTCTGGGCTCAATCAGCCACCTGCATGCGTTCAGTGTATATGTACCCTGTAATTTTGCGATACCCTAGTCAAAAGCCCATCGTAACCTGAGTCCCTCCATCTGTGCAACCATGTTGAGACTGAGCCTTGTGGGAATGTTTTGACTAAAAAGGTGGTGTCAGCATTCCATCCAGTTTTTCTGAATGCTGCGACAACATTTTCATGAGCCATCCAGCCACATTCTATACAAATGTTACCTTAAGCTAAGTTGAAGGCTTGTGATAGGGTGATGGCTCAGCACTCAGGCAATGTTGTGAACATTCACTGGGGAATGTCCACAGAAGGCTGTCTTGGAGACCAAACATTGTCACATTGTTGTGTCTATAAAGCCTTTGTGAGAGTGTTATATAAACCTTTGGTGGCCGAAGCTCTCCTGACCATTGTACACAACTGAAGGTGATAGGAAGGCCGACATTTCTTCGAATACTATTTCTGATGGAGCTTCGGACTTTGAACTCAGTTCAAGTGACTTCGTCTCACCACATCTTCTTCGTAGTGTGTTCACCGCAGCTGTTGAGCAGAGAGGCCCTTCGTCACAGCACACATCTCCAAAAGTTTCGCAAGGTGTTCGTCGCCGCTGTTGAGGCAACCATACTATTCTTCAAGTTCGAGTCGTCGCAGGGTGGCCCACTGTCACATTGGCTATTTGGTAGATCCTATGGCTTCGCAGCGCGTTCGCCGTAGCTGTTGAAGTTGACAGGGTGGCCCGTTGTCACAGCCATTATATGGCACATTCCATAGCTTCACAGCGTGTTTGTCACTGCTGTTGAGTTGAGTCACTTACAGCAGTGATTAGAACATCTCACTGGCAAGGTCTGTCCTGCCTGCCTGCCTGCTGTTACTTTGGAGACTGAATTCAATCCATGATCTTGTTGCAGGTCACCATATCATTCACCAAACACTGTATAATTCGCTAAACACAGCAAAACTTCGAAACACTGCATTTAGCGAGTGATCGTGACTCATCCAGTGCCAATCATCATACATCATATCTTGCTCGGTTTTTTTATCTCAGCCGTTGAGACTCAAGTGTATGGCACTGTCATGTCCTGGGCTTAGGTTCATGATTCTCCAGCATTCAATGTTTCATCAATTTTTCAGGTCTATTTTCCAGATTTCGCCAAACTGAATACTCATCGCACATCAGATGTCTGACTCGACATAATATTACCAAATGCATTCACCTATATCCCATATCTAGTCCAATAGTCCCATGTTGGAGCTCTGCTATTGGGGTCAAGATTGTCATTGTCCCTAATGAGCCGAGTGTATGGTTGTGGAATCGTCCACAGGCATGACACTCATCATATCACACCAAGTCATGGCCATCACAGCTCTATCAGGTTTGCAGCGGGTGCAACATAGCTGTTGGACTGAGGGCTTAGGTTAACAGGTTTTCAAACCACATTCAGGGTCGCTTACTGTCTTTGGCAGGCTGATTTTTAAATCTTGCCAAACACCATACTTATTACAAGTCCTACAGTCTGACACATGAAATTGTATTTGCAGAAAATGCCTTCACCGGTGAAGGGTTTGCAAAACGGTACAATTCTCACGTGACCCTGCCCTGCTCAAAACTGTATATTTTGCGATATGGCTTTCAAAGTCTGCTAGCCATATGATGCTGCCCTTCTCCATTCAAGGTGCTGGCAGCACTGAGTCCAACGATCTGGTAGGTCGCTGTCATTTCACAGCATCGTTCACCACTGATGTTTTTATTCCTTGAAGTTTGATGCAAGCACATACAGTTTCGATCTGGAGGAGTTGTTCTATTTGGGCCCCAGTGTTCCAGTAACACGTTCCGATGCTGATGCTTGCAGTCAAGACATAAGGGTGGTTCACGCATCCCCGATTCGGCCTCAAGTGATGCCTCAAGTCTGCCTCAATTCAGACCTCAAGTCACCCCAAATTGATCAGAGTTGGGTCAGAGTTGAGGCTGAGATGTGTGAACGGTCTTGTAGTTTCAAGGTAATTGCCCCTCACTTCGCTTATGTCGCTTACAAAAATTATATATAGGTTGATAATTTAATTTGTTGTAAGTCCTCCGAAATGCCCACTGTCTCTGAGCGGCAAACCTTGAGAGGGTTGTACAAGCCGGTGAGGCAGACCTGTTCCAGGATCTCAGAGATGAATTAGCAGACGAGATGGACTCACCCTCATCTTCCTCAGGCTCCAAGTCCTTGCTATCCTCCGCTGACTTCTCACCATTATCTTCTGACTCCATGCAATCTTCTAACTCAACCTCTGAATCTCAGTTGTCAAGTTCCGACTCGGAGTCTGCTTCTAGAGTCATGTCAGAGGACACAGACGAAGAAAATACACGGACGATGGATGGGATAGCAGACCTACTATGTGCGATCACAGAGACCCGCGTCCTCAATCCACACAATGTTCCCACGTGCTCGCAGCTTCACCTGGTCCTTGTGGACTCCAAGGCGGATGATCCGAAACGTTTTCGCCAGAATCTGTGTGTTTCTGCACATACGTTCGATTCCCTGCTCAAGAAGATTGAAAATCACTCTGTATTCTCCAACAACTCTTATGCATCACAGATTCCGGTGTGTGAACAACTCGCAATCATGCTATTTCACCTTGGTCATGATGGCAACGCAGCCTCCATTATGGCAGTTGCGCAGTGGGCTGGGGTCAGTTCTGGTGCCGTTGTGAAGTGCACGCACAGAGTAATGGTGGCCTTTCTTGCACTCCACGATGCTGTCATCTGTTGGCTGACAGAGGAGGACATAGAAGACGCGAAGGATTGGGTGGAGTCTGTTTCCTGTGCTGAATGGCATGATGGATTCTGCATGGTGGATGGCACACTGGTTCCGTTGTCGCAGAAACCAGGTCATCACAGAGAAGCTTACTTTGATAGAAAAAGTAATTACTCATTGAACATGCAGGTCACATCCATCCATCTCCATGTGTAGTTGCAGGCATCTGATGTTTTTTAGTAGCTTATTACGCTCCCGAATCTATGAATCATTGACTATGTCATTGGACACTGTGGAAGCGCACACAATTCAACCGTATTTTGTGACTCACACACCTCCAAGTCCAGCAGCATTTTATTCAGGGAAAATGAATGGTTATGGGCGGACTCAGCTTACACGCTCGAGACCTGGTGTATTACACCTTACAAGCAACCTCATGCTGCTGTATGCGAAAACAAGATCTTTAACTATCACCTTTCTTGGGTGAGTCTGCTATCCAAGTTGTTCATATGAAACTTACCAACTGCTTTGTACAGGTGCGCGTGAAGTCGGAACACGCCATGGGTTATATCAAGGGTCGTTTTTGCTCCCTCCGGGGGCTTCGACAACAGATCGACAACCCTTGGGATCATGAGCGTGCCTTGATATGGGTTAAAACCTGCATCGTTATCCACATGCTCATCAGCATCATAGAAAAGGGGAACGAAGACGAGGACTTCATGGCTGAACTGGTGCTAGAAGGTATGGGTGACCCAGATATACATGGAAACTTAGAGCGCAGAGACGGCGGGTTCTTAGATGCACAGCAACAGGGAGGGGGTAGTGCGAAGCACTCGGAACTCAAATGTGTGCTACTAGAGCACCTCAATTACAGTAGCCTACAGTAATTTGTACTGACTATGTAGATTCTCCTGCGAATTTGAATTCACCACCCCACCTGCCCATCCTATTATGTTGTCCTCCATAATTTTCAGCGGTGTCGTAACTATCAGCTGCAGCAGCAGAGCTGTTGGCAGCGGTGTCGGTGTAGTTGTTAGTGGTGGTGTAGCTGTCAGATACGACATGGTTAGTGGTGGTGTAACTCCCAGACACGATGGGGGGAGCAGTGGTGTAGCCATGAGAGGTGGCAGGGGCAGGGGCGGTGTAGTTGTCCGTGTAGCCACTGGTGGTTGCATAGCCGTTGGAGGCACTGCTTGGAGTCGATGGTGTATGCGGTGAGTGGCGTATCTGAGATGGGAACATGGCGCTGCAGTTGCCCCTAGTAAGTTCTGCAAGTCGAATTTGAAGGCGGAGTATCTGAATCTCTTCTGACTTGGCAGGTGCAACAGGTGCAGCAGGTGCAGCAGGTGCGGGGCTGTCTGAGCTATAAGTTGTCATGACATGACTTTTACCCCTATCTAGTTTCCTTTTTCGAACATTCTTTCATCCTATTTCGGACATTTACACAACCTTTAAACAATTGCCACATGAACATTCCCACCAATTCTTTTATTATATCTTCTTTGATCACAAGGCACAACAACTGCATTCCGCTCCGGACTCGGCCTGCCACATGGGAACTCCACCAATCTATTTCCATCCGCAACTGATCGGGTTTTGTTCTAATCCCCATTTGGACTAATGATGACAAGGCACACCATTCCCAACTCGCTTCTGGATTCTGGACCCACAAATGATCGATCACACTTCTATCGATTGATCACCAGATAAACCTGACAGCTGCCAATCATTATTTCGGTCCATAGCCTTGCCCATAGCCTTGCCCATAGCCTTTCGATCACAAGGCTATCCTGCTATCCTGGTCCACAAACATGCACCAACCTCATGCCCGATGATCACCTTTATTTAGTATATTCCTTTTTCACATTTCCTTTCTCTCTTGTGCTATGCACATTATCACCTGACGATTGCCTGCAAGCACAGCGCGTCCGATTCACGTCCGAATGTAGTAGTACACAGCCACTGTACCATTAGTGTATATATTGCAATAAACGAGTAACAGACTCTCCAGTCTGTTATCTCAGGATTACCACCAATAATCTTCGTGGCATCTAAGTCATAGCTTTCTGGCGACCTCTCTCCTCTCTCTTCCCTCTTATCCTCCTCCTCTAACCTTTCGCTTCATCCTCTGATCTTGTATCTGTACAGGATAACCGGTACTTTGTTGTATTTGGTGTCACCCTGACATGAGTAGGGGTGGATGCAAACCTCAGCTCATACTTGTGCCTTTTAAGCTTGATTGACGCCATCTTCTTGTCGTGCTCCATCTTCCACTTGGAAGTAAGTCGATCCGTCTCGCTTTGACAATTGTCGTGGAATCGGTCAATCGGCGTTTTTCTTGCCGCCGATGTCTTTCCCCATTGGCTCGACACCGGTGCCATGGGCTTGCTGGCTTTAGCTTGCATTTTGGAAGTTGCACGGTTAGGTTGGGTGGAGAGCAGAGGAGATGGGGACCAAACGATTGGAGGTGTGGCGCGCTCCTCCTCTGCATCAGACCCTCCCCCAGAAACCAACTCCATATCTGCATCTGAAGCCTCGTCTCCGACTGGTGTGGCAAAAAGAGTGGCCACATCCAATGCATGCAGGGTCCCTGGCTCTGACGACTGGACGCCGTGTGGGTTGTAATTGGGCAACTCGCGCCAAAACGCGTGGAGGTCGTCCCACCAAGGCCAATCAGCATGGATACCAGCTGTGTAGCATAATGGTTAGTTATATTTAGATAATTCCTGATCTGGAGACTTACCAATAATGTTTGTGATTGGGCTACCTCTGGTGATGTCCACAGGATCAAGGCCGGCACCGGTGCTGCCCAGTTCTTTCAAGTATGCAATATACTCAGTTTTTAGGCTGTATAGCTAGCAGTTAGTATGATTAGACTTGCAGAGAGGTGAAAGACTCACCGTCGAAGTTGTGTTTCCACAGCAACACCATACCTCCCCAGGTTCTGGAGATACAGCGCACTCTGACCTGGTTCAGATGAAAAGATGTGCTTGGCCAGAACGGCATGCTGTTGACTCTTGCTATCCTTGGCTGTGAATTTTGGGCACCACCCACTCACGATGCCGCCTACGCATCACCACCACCACCACTACCCATTTACAACACCCTGCTATCACGTCGGGGTGCATTTTTATTATAGGATCTTACTAACTACTTTTCAAATGACAGGGAGAAGGCCCCTTGCATATAAAGCAAAGGGGCACATCATCACCACCACCACCACTACCACTCACTTACAACAACGCCTACATGTCTCCACCACCACCCACCTCACGACAACACTGATGTGTCATAACCTCCGAGACATACCATCATCCCCCAAATGGTGAGTTGTGGGACAGTGGGGGAGGAGGAGCGGCAGCGGAAGAGCAGGAGCAGGACTCACAAAAGCAGTATGAGGGCATCGTGCTCTCAAATAATTAATACAGATTGCAATGACAGCTCAGGAAGTGAAATACTGATTATATAATTGTAAAACCAGTTATGGCATTACAAAAAGTTAGCAGTCTGCTGACAAATTGTCAACTCCACCTGGATATACCAAGGTCCCCCCCAATTTCCTGATGAAAGGGTTTTGAATTGACTGTAACTCAATCACAAGCCTCCTATGAGGTTAGATACATTGATTGCCCTACATAGTCTTAAGCCATACTCCGGTTAGAACCTAGACTACAAAATAAACACCCTAAAGGGAATTTATTGAACATACATGAAAAAGAGCCCTAACAGCTTGAGTGCTACTGTCGCCGTATATTACGGATACCAAATGTTGAGTTCGCATCAGCTTGCGATTGTGAATTGAAGAGCATATCATAATAATATGATTCAGAACATGCACGGTCTAGTGTGTTCAAGGACGAATCCCGTTGATTATTGAAACCGACAACCCGGATGTCAAGCCAGTCCCATAGATCATCCCAACATAGGAGTCCATCCCAATTACGGGACATAAACCACCCAGTTACTGAGCATACCCCCTCCAGCGAGACACCATTTATAATGTCTCACAATTACCAGAATTGACTTACAGGGCTATCAGCCCTGTTTCCCGCAGTGACACAGGATAATACTCCGACCTTGGTAATAGCATCCCGAGAAAAGAGGAGCAATCCCCCATAGATAGACAGACACTGGCTCCCCAGTCACAACACTCGGAAAGCGCGAGAGCGCCCCCTATACCATTGGTATACAACTCGCCCACACATAGGAAAACACCTTCACTAGGTGGTGGATCAGCAACCAGTATGGTTGTCAATCAAACTAAGGGTCTAATAGACCCGATAGACATTCCGGTTAAAAGCCGAATAAATAGACAGTTTGACCGTTTAGAATTGAAAGTCCATACGGACATGGAGCAGCATAGAGCTGCTAGGAAAAAGGGCAAATCCATGTTACAAGTGTGTATAGATGAACTAGAAGCTCTAGATGACTGTATGGAAGCCCAATATGACAGTTATATAAACTGAACTACATCAGATAAAATTTGACTATGCTTTGGAAGAGCATCGGAAGACCAGCAGCCCACTAGCCTCACCAGCTAAACCAGCTGTGACCACTATAGTGCTGATTGGCCCATACATAAGCCCTCTGACTACAGGGGAATACATGCATACCTCCAATGCATCTCAACCTGTTAGTCCACAGGAAATACCCACTGAGGCTGCCTTCTGCATGGCACAGTCTTGGAGGCGAAGAATGGCCACCGACTGATGCATGTCCTGCAGTAGCAGGGATTCTTGAATGCGATGGCCATTTGAAAGCTGGCTCAGCGCCATGTTGGCCAATTCATTGGCCTGGACATCCCAAATGAGTGGGGGAAGGGAGTCCCAAAGCTGTGCAGCCATGGCCTCGATACTTCCCAGCATTGGCATGTCCATCTGGGCATAGATGGGAGTGCCGAATGAGAACTCTGTGTCATCGTCCAGACCTTGTAGAGTGGGACGGCGGGAGAACTTGTCCCCCTCCACTTTGTCGTCGGGGTGCAGCATGGGGACAGGGGGGCCGAAAGAGAACTCGTTGGCGTCATCCTCAGCATTGGGGTACAGCGAGGAGACAGGGGGGCCAAAGGAGAACTTGTCATTGTCATCCTCAGCATCAGGGTACAGCGAGGAGACAGCAGGGCCGAAAGAGAAATCATCATCATCATCCTCGGCTTCACCCATGTCGACCTCCCCATTCACCTGAGGAGGTACCAGTGAAGGTGACGGGAAGTCCAGCCCTAATAAAATAAACCCATCGTTCAGCAATCTACCTGTCAATGAGGGCAAGAACCTGGGTGAGCACCAGGGTGCCAAAATCAAACTCCTTGTCAGCTTCATTGTCAATGCGAATGTTTGAGGGTCCGGCAACACCCAAGATACCGACATCTATATTCATTTAGAACCATTATTATTACACAGTACATTCTGACTCACCGAAAATCCATTGTCTGTCAGCCTCAGTGAAGCCGGCATCGGTATCAACATCTGTTTGGGTAAGCAGATGGTCGACCTGGCTACCTTCAGAATCGAGGTCCATTAGGGCATCATTTCCAGGGTTGTGGTCCCGAGGTTGAGAGCTGGGACTGATGTGATGAGGTTCACCCCAGGAGAAAATGTCGTCTGAATGGGACTCAATGTCCTTTGCACGAGGTTTAGCATCACCATAAAAGAGAGGATATCAAGAGGCTCACCAACATGAGGACCATATGTTTTGGCCTCAAACTCTACCCCAGTCATGTTTGAGTCCGAGGAGTCGTCCAGGTCGAAGTGAACACATTTTGGAGCCGATACACAGTTGGCTGATGATTTTTGACATCAGCTGAATAAATGCAGTGACATACAAGGGTCTTATGCAGAGTTTTTGAGGTAGACTGATGTACTTGCATCATGTAGATAAAATGACTAGTAGTAGGCGGCAATGACGAGTTGTAATAAGTGTAAAGGCGAATCGGTCACGTGATCTGAAGTTGATATTTATTTTTTTGTTGCTTGTTTGTCACTTTCTCGGCACCCTCACATCAACCTCAGAAGCCACCCACTCAGACCTCAGAACTCATCAAAGTCGACATGGCCCACACTCACACCACTGGATGTCGCAACATCATAGATGCTGCAGTGGCAAAAAACCAGGAGGTGCTATACCTGTATGCAAACCGATGGAGGGAGGCGGTCGAGGCTGGTCAGAGTGCAACGGACGAGTTGAAGAAGGAGATCTTGGAGCATCTGTTGAGGGAGCTGGTGGATAACAAAAGTCGTCTTTCCCGGAACTGTAACTGACCTCAACTTTAGAGAGTGGTGCAAGCTGTGATCAAGGAAACATTGACTCAGTATCAGCACCCTGTGCACATACCGAAGATACTTCTCAATGTATGGTTGGCATGCATCCATGCCATCAAACACAAAACACGGGTCGACATCGACTCTATTTCCTGTCATGATAGGCACCTTTTGGATGACCCACACTATCGGGCTTGATCAGAAACGCCAACATTCGACCCCGGCAGTCCAAAATGGTGGGAAGGCAGCGGATCGACAAGTCGGTCAGTCTCATGCACCACGGGCAGCCGAGATGTGTCAATCATCATCAAGGTCGAGCCAGGAACAGAGGAGAATGGGGAGACGACTGGGGCGTCAGTAGTGTATAGCATGGGTTTACCACAGGTTTTTTTTCGGCTACCTGTACCCGCATGGCGGGTCCGGGTATTATGCGGGTCCGGGTCCAGGTCTGGGCGGGTACTACTGTAGAACTACATGTACCTGCTGCATGCCTGCGGCAGGTCTCTTGTGATTGGTACATGTAATAATATATACATGATAATATAAAATACTGAGCGGGTGAGCGCACACTCGCCTGCTCACTTGCCCACTCACCCGCTCTACTTGCTCACTCACCCCGCACACTCGCCCACTCGCTTGCCCACTCACCCATTCCCTGCTCCCTGGGACCTTTTCTCGGGTGATGCAGCCTGGGTGATGTGTTTGCGTTGGGCATATTTGCATTGGGCGGTGATGCCAGTGACGTGGCCTGGGTGTGGTGGTGATGCAAGGCGTCATTGGTTGTTGGGTGGTGGTGGTGATGTGGCCCGGATGATGTGTTTGTGTTGGGTGGTGGTGCCAGTGAGATGGCCTGGGTGTGGGTACTGGTGCACCCAGAACACCTCTGAAAAGATAATAATTAGTCAATATAATAACTGTTTTACTTACTTGATTACCCTTGCTTTCCTTCTGCTTGACTTCATTGAACATTGACTGGTTGTGGTTGGGTTGCTGGCGTTGTTTGTGTTTGTTGAGGTAGCACGAAAAGCTCAAGAAAACCGAAAAAATAATCATTTGAGCTAAATAAAATACAGAAAAATATGTAAAAAATGTGATAATATCTGCGGAATGCTATTGTATAATACCTGCACATACCTCCCATACCTGAACCACGGGTACAGGTTTTGCTTGGCTTTGGAAATAGTTATCAATACCCAGACCCGGCGTGACCTGGCAGGTTTTCAATACCCGCACTATGCACTAGGCGTCAGAGGATGAGTCAGAGGCTAGAAAGGAGAAGGAGAAGGTTGTTGAGGAAGAGAAAGAGAAGGAAAGTGATGGAAAGGCTGAGGTCAGGTGACAACAGCCACCGACGTCATACAGGGTGGGATTCATGCCCATGAGCATGGCTCTGGTGCCACCAGGGGAAGCACAGGGCTTTCGAGTCGCCAGCACCAGCTGAGAGGGGGGTCAAAAGAAAGGTGACAGAGAGTTTTGATGAAGAGGAGGATGACATCAGCACAGTGTCAAGGACAAAAAAAACGGCCGACGGTGGTGAATGGAGGGATAGGGAAGAAAGGTGTTGAGGGATCGCAGGGGTGCATGAATGACGCCGAGAAAGTGAAGAGGGGGATTGATGACGAGGATGAGAGGTGAGTGAAGAAGGCCAGGGCACAAGGCCTGATGACAGCCACCAAGGATGCCGAGGTCGAAGTAGCCGTTGCGGGTCCCTGGCCCTGCTGTGAACGACGGGAGGTGCAATGCATCAGCAAGCCGGGGCAGGCATGCAAGGCCTGCAACAAGAGCAAGGTAAAATGCCTGCTCTTCTCCCATCACATCAAGACCCAGGCTGTGCCACGTCACAGCATCAGGCTGACCACACTGGTGCAAGTAGCCACCGACAACGACGATGAGGAGACATTTGAGTTCCCCATTGCCAATGTCGACAGTCCCCTGTCTCCCCTCCGTCCTGGTTGGTTGAAGTCGAGGGCCTGTACACCCAAGTCGGCTTCCAGTCAGCCAGCTGTGTCGAAGAAACAGGCACAAAGGTCACCAAACCACCCCAGATGCCGTCAGCACCAAAGAAAAAGTCGGCTCAGGTGCTTCAGTCGGCCATGCCAGGACCTTCAAAGTCGGCTCAAGTGCCTCGGTCGGCCACGCCAGGACCTTCAAAGTGGAAGGCCAAGGCCAAGATGCAGGAGATGTGAGAGGACGCATCCGGTGAGTGCTGAGCTATCTACTTATCTTCAAGCTAACTGACATGAATGTAATAGAATTCCACATCATGATGCGGCCGGTCAGTGACTTCGCCCAGTACTTGCATCCCACCGATGTTGCAGTACTCTGGGAGGAGGTCACTGTACCATCGATGGTGGCCAGAATTAGGTATCTGGAGGCGCAGCTATCAGCAACGCAATGCACATATGAGGTGCTTCATCAGTTTGTAATGATGAAACCTTGGGATGGTGAGGGGGAACAGACAGTTGAAGAACCCCCTGTCATCACGGAGTTGTTTGGCTTTGCCCCACCGCCACTAGAGGGAGACATTGGAGTGCGGAAGAAAACGAGAGAGGTTGGAGTGGGGGCCAAGGTCGAGAGGGATGACGAAGTGATGGCAGATGCCTCCATGCCGGAGCCACACGCTGTCAAAACTGCCGACAATTTATACCTGGCCCAGGGGTGCACACTCCCCCCTTCAGCAGCGACATCATCCAAGTACACACCGGAGCACGATGCACCAAGGTGGGGGTTTCCCCCCCCCACTTTTCCCCATCCCCCACCACCTCAAGGCCTGTCATCCAAGACTGTCTGCTACCGAGGCCAAGCAGCCAGCAGCATCCACCATGCCGACCGATGAGGCAATCGGCAGAGTGACCGAAGTCACCGACAAGCAGGAGGAGAAGAATGTCGATGAAGTCACACCGAACACATAAAGCAGTCAATTTTGAACGCTCAAAGCATGACAACTAATAAAGAGTTTAACCGGGGATTGCATGTCAGCCCATGTCAACTAATTTATATTATATTGCGTGTCAGCCGGTCTGTCAGTATATTCAATATGTGTGGGCCAAGTGAAAAATATTATATTATCCCCCGCTTATTGCATGTCAGCCCAGCTGTCAAAATATAATTTTATTCCCCTGCCATCAGTCAATTAATTGGCCATGGGTCGGCAGAGGGGGAAAATATTATATTAGCTCAGGGTGAATGCATGTTGGCCCATTAGTCAATATACTCACTGCAGGTGGGCCAATACCCAAAATATTATATTATTTGCCCAGTATTATGTGTGGGCCTCTATCTCAAATATTATATTATTGTACGGCGAATACGGGTCGGCCCATCAATCAAATATTATATCATTGTACGGTAGATGCATGTCGGCCCAACAGTGAATATACTCACTGTGGATCAGCCGACACCTAAAATATTATATTCCTGTCCATGAATTGCATGTGGGCCCATCAATGAAATATTATAATATTGTACAGCGCATTCATGTCAGCCCATCAAGCAAATATTATATTACTTCATGGTGAATGTGTGTCAGCCCACCAGTGACTATACTCACGGTGGATTGGCCGACACCTAAAATATTATATTATTGCCTGCGAATTGTGTGTGGGCCCATCAATCAAATATTATAATATTGTACAGCACATTTGTGTGGGCCCATCAAGCAAATATTATATTACTTCACGGTGAATGTGTGTCAGCCCATCAGTGAATATACTCACTACAGATTGGCTGATACCTAAAATATTATACTATTCCCTGCACATTGCGTGTCCAAGGTCAAATACTATGATTTCACAGGGTAACTATTGATTGTTGGGTAGGAATATTATAATACAATATTCATTGTTAACCAAAGAGAACATGGCTATGTATATGAATCATCTCATCAACCCATCAAATTTTGACCTTCCATCAGCTGCAAATTTTCCCCACATTGAAGCCTGCTTCAGAGCATAAGCTCTGAGTCCTCCATTTCTATCTTCCTCACCCCTCCTTGCTCTGCTCTCTGCTGATGCACAAAGTACAAAATTGTCCATGACATCTCACTTCGCACCATCTTATCCTCTTCATCCCATCTGTCAAACCGAGCTTCAGCTTTCAGCCAGCTTACCCTGTAGACTAAGTTAAAGTGACATCTTAGTTCTGAATCACATCACTAGTGAATGACTCACATTCTTCCATCCATCCATCTCCCTCATTGTCAGACTGTGACCCCAATCTCCAGAACCAGGCCAAGGCATTGCTTCTCTGCCCAAACCTGTTTTCCTCTAACATATCTCCACTCATCTTAAGGTCCTTGATCTGAATCTCTTTGTATTTCTCCAATGTCTTTTCATCTGCTCCAAGTGCCTTTAATGTATTCCTTGCATGTCTGTATGACTGCACATGCTTCATGATTTCCATGTATGATTTCCTGATAGCCTTCCATGCCTTGGTCTTCCCCTTTGTATTTGTAGACTGCCTAACCTTCGTTCTGAAAAGCAATGCCTTGTGTCCCAATTCGATCTGTAAAGCAGCCAAGCCATCATTAGCTTGTCCTTGTCGTAGTTCCATCTCCTGTTACCCCAGTGTTTGGAGCCCAAGCCTCTTTACCTGTTCTGCACCCAATGACGAGGGCAGTAACAGTGATGTCCTTTCAATCTGTTGGTTATCTGATGCACCAACTCTCTTATTTACCAGAGGTGAGCCGACAATGTTCCCCAAGACATCCTGGGGCCCTTCTTCCCCTGCTAATGCCTCACCCTCTTCCTGATCAATCCATTTATCAGCTGCCTCCCATTCATCAACAATGTCTGAACCTTCCAGTGAATAAAGGTCCTCTAGTCCTGTCATCCCCATATATGTAGCTGCTTTCTTGTGGAAGGTTACTGTCCTTTTTTCTAGACTTCTTCATCGATCCTCTATGCCAGTTTGTTCCAAAACTGAGCTTAAACGTGTCATACTTCGCACATCCGCTCGTAAAGCATCTCTGTTTCTTGTCATCAGATCTAGATCCACATCAAGAAAGACTATGACAACTTACTGAACCTCTTCAATGGCTATACCTGTTATCAACCATGTAATATACCCCACAAGTCCTGTACCACCCTCATCGGTTGTTAGCTTCAGTCTTACATCACTCTGCATCAGAGCTGCCAGAGACAATCAGCCTGATATATATTAATACATGCTAAAAAAGTAAGCCCCAAAAGTAAGCTCACATTGCTCTTCCTGAACCTGAAATATTTTCAGTGCATCTCCTTGTTCCCTCATTGCTTTGGCTTCCTGTACTCTCCACTGCTTGACCAATTTCTGATCCATTGCAGTGGTGAGACCATCATAGGCCTCCTTTGTCTCTGCTCTATTTCATAGCATTCTTCAACTTTTCCAACAGGGCTTTAACTGTGCAAATAGTCAGAAACCACAGTAGCATGATTTTTGTGAACCGTATTACTCATCCCAACCAACTTCTTCCAATTAGCATTTCTCATATGATCATCATAAATCTCCCTTCTGTGTGCAGTACTCATCGTCCTCACATATTTCACTGTGAAATTGAATAGCGCCCACAGAGTCTCCAGTATCTCCCCATCCACCTGTCCAATCCCTTTGATGAAGTTGGGGGAGAATAACGCAAAGCACTCCTTCACATGAGCACTGATATGGAACTTTCCCACCGCTGGAATCAATTTCTCGAAATCTGAAATGCTGAGGTATGGTCCTTGTGCTACACGCTGCAAGAAATGGATCATCCATTTGCAAGCAACATCATACAAAAGTATGGCACCAGGCAAACCATCAGCATGCAAATTAAGAGCTTGGCAGACAGCATAGTCTATATTTATATGTCTGGTACATCAAAAGCTATCAGTTATCCAGATAAATTAAAATATGATGGTGACAATCTTTCAACCTTCTGAAAGTCAACTGCAGCACCAGGTATGAAGTTTCTATGTCGGGCACATGCAACAGCACCAATTCCAGTGGTGTCGAGATTCTTCCCATTACCATTTGCTGCTGACAGGGCACAGTGATTGTGACATGTCATTGTTTTCTACCCTGGAATGTCAGAAACACTCAGATGATCTGTATATCTCTGCAGCTATACCTGTTTGATGTCTTTTGTCACCGCTAGATGTTCAAGATAACGTGTCTGTTCCACCATGTACCCTTCACCATTTGTCAATTCAACATTGTCCTCAGGGTTTCTCATCCTAACATGGTCACCCTTGAAGTTTCCATCAATGACCAATACATGGCAGCACTTCTCCCTGTGATTTTGCGTTAGTACCCAAATATATTCTACCTATCAAACATCAGATAAACTGCTGACTGATCTGTGTCATCCCTCCAATCAGGAGGAAGATTGGGGGCATGTTGGGCAGAAGAGCCCCAGCTGTGCAGTTCCAGGCACCTTCTTGGTTTCATGCCCAAAACCAAACTGCTTTCTTGGGTGTAAATCTCGCTATTGTCTGGATACCCGGAGCAGCTCCTTGTACCGATTCTATTGCTTTAGGTATTAGCTCTCAGAATATATAATAGTTCACAGGAATCCTACCGGAACAGTTTGCGGGAAAGCATTATTGGTTAAACAACACAGCTTGTTGTAAAAGCTCTGCCCTGCGGTCTTGCATTCCATAGCATCCACATAGAAATGATCCAACATATCAAATGTAAACACCGTCCTTGGCCGGATAATGCTGCACGAAAATAGCTTCATCCTGAGTAGTTGAATGTGTCAATCTGGGTAGCTAGCACAGGTGCACCACCTCACACGATGATGGAACACCCAAGTGGTGTGCACGATCACCAGCACATCCTCAAGGAAGTCCACCTTCACCTCATCATCCTCACCTGTCACAGCTATGTCCTCATCCTCATCCTCTGCCCAATTCCAATGGAAGTCCTCCATTATCTCTGGCACTATATCCACATTTGTTGGAGGGACACAGTTGTTGGAGTATGGTGCCCCCCTGTGTCCAAGATATATGATATGGCCTTGTGCATAGTGCTCCCAAAGTTCAGTCTGGTTCGGTTTGAGCCCCTTTTGGCCAAACCAGAAACCAAACTTGGGGTTTGGTTCCAGAATATCCCAAACCGGAACCGAAACCGATTGAAACTGTTTCAGATCTTCCGTTGGGGCTCAAACTGGGTTTGAAACCATCTGAAACCGCTTTTTATGTCCTAATGAGGTTATGGTGATGAAGGTGGTGGCAGTGGTGGTGGTGGTGGGGCCGCGTCACCTCTGGCTCACATTTGCGCGAGGGAGGTGGTGGTGGATGAGGAGGTGGCGGTGATGAAGGTGGTGGTGGTGGTGTGGGGCTGCGTCACCTCAAGTGCCGGTGGCCAAAAACGGAGGTCCCGCGCTCTCTTGAGTGAGCATGGGGTAGATGGGGGCCGGGCAGGCGAAAACGAATGCCCGGTCTCTCTTGAGGAGTGTGCGGGTGGATGGGTGGTGGATGGAGGTGCCAGTGGACGAGAATGGGGGGTTGGATGACGTGTCCGTGGGTCCAAACAAATGGCCTGCACTCATTTGGACAGCGGGAGGAGTGTGCTGGTGCACTCCCACTTGTGTCAATTAAGATTAATTAGAAGTAAATACATAAATAAATACATTACTTACCGAGCCCACTCGCATTCATCTTGCCAGTGCATGGTGGTGGTGAGTTGGAGATAGAAACACGGACACAATGTGTTCGTTTATTGTGTCACATGATGCCGAAACGGAACGCACGGCCTCGAAATTGAGTGAGAGGTGGAAGAGAAAATTAGAATTACAATGAGAAAATACCTTTGAAAATAGGTAGAAAATTACGGTTCCAAACCATTTGAACCGCAGTTGAGACCGTTCAAAAATTTTGCAGCCACCTGAACCGCAAACCGGACTCACGGTTTCGGTTTGCCAAATCCGGAACTGAAACTGAAACCAGCAGTTCGGTTCGGGTTTAAACCGAGTTCAGATCGGTTCTGAACTGAACTTTGGGAGCACTACTTGTGCATAAAGGGATGAAACACGAAAAAATGACCCATTCCAACACTGGATTCAATGCAGTGGAAGATACTTGTGGGTGTTAAGGCAACATTGCTGACACATGATGCCGATAAGAAAACAGTCTGAACACCTAATGAGATTGTCCTTTTCGCCATAGCTGCAGACGTCTTGGGGTAGGTCTTCCATGCACAGTAATTCTACCAAATATAGCTGTCGAAATGGTTTCCATTCATGAAGAAAATCATTCTGTGACTGTGATTCTAACATATCAGTGTTGCTAACCATGAATAAGTATATAGCTTACCTTGGTCTTTTTCTTGTCTTTTTTCTCCGCCTTCGTATCAGAGTTGTGCCCTCTGTCTGGGCTGAGACTTGTTTTCCTATGTCATGATGGTTGTGGAGTTGCAGTCCCTAGGCTGTAACACGGGTTGGGCAAACCCGCCACAGGTATGGGTACGGGTATCCACGGGTGCAGGTGCAGGTTCAATTTTTGCAACCTGCTGAAAACCCGCACCCGCAACGCGGGTTACAGGTATTAAGCAGTAAGATACTTCGTCAGGAAATCTATATGATAATAAAATATTATTCGGCTTTCAAGAGAATTGAACCATGTTTCTACAACTTTGGGAGAGCAGGTCTGAATGACATAACTAACCACTGCACTATCTGTCCCATAGTTATAGGAACTTTTACTGAAATATATACCCATGATCATTTCATTCAACTCCACACCACGAAAATACTCATGGATAATATTATATAGTATAAATATATATCAAATTAAGTAAATGCAGTAGATATATACATGAGAAAACATATAAAATAAATAAAAATATGGCCCCCTCGTGTTTGGGTGCGAGAGGGGGGGCAGTGGATGGTGGGTTGTGGCCGGTGATGCAAGAGGGAGAGTGGGGCCGCATCACCACCAGCCCGCGCTTGCGTGAGCAAGAGGGTGTGGGTGGGCAAGAAGTGGTGGGTTATCAGTAAACATTTAGGTATCATTATATACATCACTTACCTGTTGTGCCCGCGGTGACTGCATTCTCTAGCGGTTGGTGGAGGTGGCTGAGTTTGAAGTTAGTGGCTGAGGCTGCAAAAAGTAGACCCCGTGGCTTGAACAAAATACAAAACCGACTTTGAATGCCAGAAGATTACATTCTGACTAGTAATTCAAAGTAGAATATCTTCCTAATTTAAGTACTACCATTTATCAACCAAGACTGAATGAAATGAACACTATTTTGGCCTTAGCCAAGCCAAAACCCGCCAGCTTACCCACAAACCCGCCACAAACCTGCCAAAAGACCCGCAACCCGTGCCACAGGTATGGGTGCGGGTTGACTCCCAGACACCCGCGGGAGTACCCGTGTTACAGCCTAGCAGTCCCTGTAGTTGTGGAACTGCTAGCTTTGGGAGGCTTGATGACTCTTGTGGTCCATACAGGAACACCACGTGCATTTATTACTTCTACTGTCTCCTCATCGACTACCAGCATACCAGCCTTCTTTTGTGTTCTTTTTAATCCAGTGGATTTCCCCATTAATGCAAAGATGGATGTATAAAGTAAAAGATATGCTGTAATGGTGGTGGAAAATAAGTTTACAGGTGGAATACATGGAAACTAAGGTTACACATGAAAACTCTCTAATCTGAGGTACCTTGACGTAATTGGTATCCAGCTGACATAAACTAATTATAGTCAGCTGCTAGAACCCAGTCAGGCCGTTCTAGTTCTAGTCTATCATGCACCATGTCACGAATATAATGTGCAATGCATATCCGTTCTCCTCCATCCCAACCAGGAACTTCATGTTGAATAACACGACCACATACCAACACAACAGTTCCTGGGTAGTAGCTGAATCTTGTCTTGACATCACACAATGTAATGTGTGATTCTGTGTGAGTACCAACACTGAGGAGCAGATCGTAATCGGAGGGTGCAGCCCCTGGATCCCTATGGCCCGGAGTTAAGCGGTTGACAATCATTTGCATCCCAGAATAGACGGTGGGCCACAGAGCAATGTTGGGGTGGTAATTGTCCAAAGTGAGAGGGTTTTTCAACTGGTAAACCACATCTCGTGCAGCCAAGTACAAATTTGGGGCAGTCAGGCTAGCAATGGAATTGAGGAGGAGTTCCCCGTTCATGATCTATATCAAGAATGCAGCACTCTCATCAGTGCAGAGGTCACTTGATGGGAAGATATCATCTTGTATATGCTACACATCATTTCTGTCAGCTGGATTTCTGGGAAAATGAAGAAGAATGGATATCTGTTGTCACTGCATGAACCACCCCAGTGACATATCTGCTGTGCCAGGATGAAAGAGAGCTTCAGACAGTTCTAGCTTGAATCCAGTGCCACACCATGTTGATCCCAATGCATATCTGCACAAGGATCTCTCCAACAGGTGCCTGATTCCAAGCACTGCGTGGTTGAAGTCGTCCTGTGATAGAAATGATTGATTTTATATGGGCCTAATTTCTGTGGCAAGGTCACATACAATGCGGTGATTGCACAAAATCAGCAGGAGGTGCCAAGCCATAATCTTGCCATGCCGATCCATAATGGTTGCCGGTTTATCAATATCTCCGAATTCTGCCTGTTTGAAATAATTTGATAAAGCAATATTGCTGCTTGCTCTTGTTCGATCCAGGTTCACTTTCGACAGTTTAACCCGCTCTGCATATCATGTAACATCCCATTCAGTGTAAACTGAGCAGCTTTTAAATCCCATGGCGAAATAAGAAGGAATGTGGGACATACAGGGATTAAGCATGGCCGCTACAATAATGAGAACAATATAGACAAACTCTTCTGTGGTTGTCGGTTCTTCCCTTTGATGCGGTTTGCGGTTGATCTTTGTTTGCATGTTGTAAATTGTATTATGCAAATGTTTCCTGGTGGAGAAGTAATATGAATGAGCACATGTTTGGCACAGTAACAGGCTGGTCCCCACAGGATCTGCTCTTTCTCGACTGCAGGGTCAGTGGGACAATTGTGTCTGTCCCGGTCATAAAAACTAGTCCAGCGCACCATATTGACCATGAAGAGTTGCCGCATATAGGTAGGGAGGTCCACTGATTGACTTTAAAGAGGCACAATCAGACTATATACATTGAAGAATTGCCATTGACGTACTCCATCAAGATAACAGATCAAGGCTTAGTCATCAGATGCTACATATGATCAGTCATTTGGTACAATGTCAATAAACTATATGTGCTTAGTCATACATCGACTGGTCGATGCACGTGACTGACGCGACTTTGTTTAATTGTTTGTCTATCACAACAAATATAAACAAAGCAATGTATCAACATGTTTTTTTTTTTCAATCTCTGCTTTTCCTCCTCCCACTGTTTGCTGCTGCGCTGAAACAAGATTGTCTCAATCTGTCAAGGCTACCACGTTTGAGGTAACTAAATGTTATGGCTGTCTGTGGTTGCAAGACAGATAGCCATTATATTCAGCCATCCCAGGCCAGGGTAGTGAAAAGGGAGCATCTGTTCCCTCCGTTCTAGTTTGCTGATCACTTGTTGCTTTGAAGTGATGTGTATGGGTTCTGGGGGACTTACAGGGTGGGTGTCTCGTGTCAGCCCCATGAGATGTCAATCCGCCGCATGCAGGGGTATGCTGCGACTCCTCGGAGTTGCCGCTACCTCTGGCCCAACCAGTTCTGGGGGATTTACCCAGATGGGCGTCTCATGTCAGCCCCTTGAGATGCGAGAAATCACACCGCTTGCTGGGGTATGCCGTAGCTCTTCAGAGCCGCTGCTACCTCTAACCTTGTTCTGGAGTTGACGGAAATATGTTCTGGGCTAGATGACAGATGGACAGAGGTACACCAAGTCAAGTTGTAAGTGTGGTGAGTTGGTGATCACAATCTTACCATATGCCCTACTTAACACATTCACTCAGTGTGCAGAACACTGCTGTGTCCTGGTCAAGTATGCTGCTTGTACCAAAGGCACACAATAATCTGACATATTCCTCTCATGTCCAGATATGCACCATTTCATCATATTCAAACTATGTGGTCCACAACAAGTGTACTTTGGCTGGTAAGTTCCACCAACATTATTAAAATATGTCCTGACTCATTGTGTAAGGAATCTATGATTCCTTGTTACTTTCATTAATTTCCTTATCCTTTTGTTTATTATTTTATTATCATTATTTACCGCGGACACGTGTGCCACAATGTACACACATACAAACATAACCTTACCAC
>QLPF01005685.1:0-38072 GCA_003314045.1 Hygrophorus pudorinus | reverse complement strand
ATGTGGGAGGTGAGAGGGTATGGGCATTGTTAGTATTGTAAATAAATAATAAATAACTTACAACCCCCTCGTGTTTGCATGCAAGAGGGCCAGGATGTGGGAGGTGAGAGGGTTGGGGCGTTGGCAGGGTGACACAGCCCTCTCGCATTTGCACAAGATAGCCGGGATGTGGGAGGTGAGAGGGCCGGGGCGTTGGTAGTGGCGAAGAGGGAGGTGTGGGTGTGGGCATTGAATGGGAGTTGAACACAACTGTCTCGCGTTCAACTCCCTTTATAACTGTGTATATTCAATATAAATGGTGTTTAGTACAATATTAAATGGTAATAAATACATTACTTACCTTGGTTGGCCTGCGGTTACCGCTGTCTCGAGTGGTTGGTGGAGTCTTGAGGTGGGTGGCTGAGTTCGAATTCGGTGGCTGAGGCCAAGTGTGTGTGAAAACAAACACACCTGTGGGCTGAACAAATTGCAAAACTCACCTGGCAGCCTGGCAAATTGCATAATAGATAATATTATAAGTAAAATAGTATGTACTGTAAGTACCGGCTTAGCTGTCGGCTGCTGGCTGTACCTAGAGGACCAGTTGCAGCTGCAGTTGGTGCCCAGCTGCCAGCCAGCTGGGCATCAACTGGCTTATTTTCGGCTCAACTGCCAGCTTCAAGCTGCTGGCAGCTGCAGCTGGACCAACACTAAGTCAGAGGGCTTATGTATGGGCCAATCAGCACTATAGTGCTCACAGCTGGTTTAGCTGGTGAGGTTTGCTGCCTGCTGGCCTTCTGACACTCTTCCAAAGCATAATCAGATTTTATCTGATGTAGTTCAGTTAGATAACTGTTGTATTGGGCCTCCATACGGTCATCTAGAGCTTCCAGCTCATCTATACACGCTTGTAATGTGGATTTGCCTTTTTTCCTTGCAGCTCTATGCTGCTCCATGTTCATATGGACTTTTGATTCTAAACAGTCAAACTGTCTATTGGTTCAGCTTTTAACCAGAATGTCTATCGGGTCTATTAGACCCTCGGTCTGATTGACAACCATACTGGTTGCTAATCCACCACCTATTGAAGGTGTTTTTCTACGTGTGGGCAAGTTGTATATCAATGGTATAGGGGGCACTCTTGTGCTTTCTGAGTGTTGTGACCAGGGAGCCAGTGTCTGTCTATCTACAGGGGATTGTTCCTCTCTTCTCGGTATGCTCTGACTGATGTCAGAGTAGTCTTCCGCATTGCTGCGGGTAATAGGGCTTCTAGCCCTGTGAGCCGATTCTGGGAATTGCGAGACATTATATGCAGGGTCTCGCTGGAGGGGTGTATGTTCGGTAATGGGGTGGTTTACTTCCTGTAATTGGGATGGACTCCTATGTTGGGATGATCTATGGGACTGAGCTGACATCCGGGTTGTCGGTTTCAATAATCGACAGGATTCATCCTTGAACGCACTAGACTGTGCTAGTGTTGGCTGCCAGCAGCTTGAAGCTGGCTAGTGTTGGTCCAGCTGAGGCTGCCAGCAGCTTGCAGCCACCAGCCAAGCCAAAAATAAGCCAAGCCAGTTACCAGCTGGCTAAGGCTGGGAACCAGCTGCAGCTATGGCTGCCCTCATTTGGGCAGCTGGCAGCTGGCAGCTAAGCTGGTACATACAAGTAGATAGTATTGTAATTATAATACTTATTAGTAGCCAATTTTTGTGGCTGCTAACTGATTTTTGTATTTTGTTGAAGCCACGGGTGTGTAATTTTCGCACACACTCAGCCTCAGCCACCGAGTTTGAACTCAGCCACCCACCTCAAGACACCACCACCTGCTTGAGACAGCGGTGACTGTAGGCCAACCAAGCTAAGTAACTTATTTATTACCATTTAATATTGTACTAAACACTATTTACATTGAATATATACAGTTATAAAGGGAGTTGAACATGACTGTTCAGATGGTGATATGTTGGCAGAGTATCTTGGTGAAGATTCCAATGAGTTGTTTGATAGGTTAATGGAAGTACTAGGAGATGTGGAAGATGAAGATACTGTTTTAATATATACCTTTCCAACCTACATTAAGGTGCTTTGAATCAGCTTATTGCTGGCTTAGCTGAATTTCAGCCAACTTAGTTGACTATCAGCTTGGAGTTGACTTGAGTCAACTGAAGCTGGCTAGTACCAGCTGTCAGCTGTGGCTGATGAAAATTTGTGAAACTAGCCAGCTCAAGCTACAGCTGTGTCAGCCAGCTTGCAGCTAAGCCAGCTGGACCAACACTAAAGCCGGCAGTCGAGCCGAAAATAAGCCAGTTGATGCCCGGCTGGCTGGCAGCTGGACACCGACTGCAGCTGCAACTGGTCCTCTAGGTATAGAGGGCAGCCGACAGCTAAGCCGGTACTTACAGTACATACTATTTTACTTATAATATTATTTATTATGCAATTTGCCGGGCTGCCGGGTGAGTTTTGCAATTTGTTCAGCCCACGGGTGTGTTTGTTTTCACACACACTTGGCCTCAGCCACCGAATTCGAACTCAGCCACCCACCTCAAGACTCCACCAACCGCTCGAGAAAGCGGTAACCATGGGCGATCAAGGTGAGTAACTACATATATTACTCTACAAATGCATACTAATAGTATATGTATTGATTTTATACAGTAATAATGGGGGTTGAACACAAGACAGTTGTGTTCAACCCCCAACACCTACCTTGCCCCCACACCAACACAGCCGTGCCCACCATCACTGTTTACCCCCACCACCCACACCGTCTTGTGTCAAACACAAGACCGGTCGTGTCACCCACCTCACCCACCGGCCTCCACCACCACCTTTTTGGCCCTCTTGCACACAAATGAGAGGGCCGTGTCACCGGCCAACCCCCACACCCACCTCATCCTCCCTCTTGCAAACAATGAGAGGGCCGCATCACCGGCCACCACCACCACCTCTGCCCTCTCGCACATGAACAAGACGGCTGCCAACCCACCACCACCTCCCATCCAATGCCCACACCTCCACCTCCCTCATCTTGACTACCACGCCCACATCATCTTGACTCCCACACCCTGGCCCTCTCGTGCAAACATGAGAGGGCCGTGTCACCCTACCCACACCCCGGTCCCACATCCCAGCCCTCTCGTGCAAACACAAGGGGGCTGCGTCACCCTGCCAACGCCCCAGCCCTCTCACCTCCCACATCCCGGCCCTCTTGCATGCAAACACAAGGGGGTTGTAAGTTATTTATTATTTATTTACAATGCCCACCTCCTCCTCCACCCTCTCGCAAAGAAACAAGAGGGCTGCGATGTAGTATAGATATATTTTGTAGTCTAGGTTCTAACCGGGGTACGGCTTAAGACTACTAGTGAAGGACATGGGTAACCCATGGGTATTTCACGGGTATTTCAGTAATCAGACCCTAGAACATTTTTGCACAATCACAATGCACCAAAAATTATCTGAAACCGTCAAGAAATGGCTGAGATATGGTCATAACAAGTTTTAGCATCTAATCTTCAGAACTGATGGTACACCATCATTATTACCAGTTGAATATCATCAAAATCTGAGGTTTTTCAGAAAACCTCAAAAAACCTCGGATTTTCGTCATTATTCAGGGTGGTGAGCCATCAGCTTTCAAGCTTAGGTGCTAAAACTTGTTATGACCATATCTCAGCCATTTCTTGACGGTTTCAGATAATTTTTAGTGCATTGTGATCACACAAAAAAATTCTAGGGTCTGATTACTGGAATACCCGTGAAATACCCATGGGTTACCCGTGTCCTTCACTAAAGACTACATAGGGCAATCAAAGTATCTAACCTCGTAGGAGGCCTATGATTGAGTTACAGTCAATTCAAAACCTTTTTTAGAGGTTGTTTGGCTGTGAAAAAAAGTATAAACTTGTATAGGGCTTCTTAAGGCCCTATAACAAGTATGGAATGATATATTTAAAAACTTAATGCTCACAGTGCAATATTCACAGGTCCAAATCTAGTGTATTTGAATATCAATGTTTATGCTGTTTATGAGGTTGTTGTAGTTAAGTAGATAAAGATCGTGCAACGTAGACAGTGTAATATGGTCTGTTTGTATGTGTGTACATTGTGGTGCATGTCCGCGGTAAATAAAGATAATAAAGATAAATAGAAATTTAAAGAAAGCAATCAAGGAATCATAGATTCCTTACAGAACAAGTCCAGCAAAACATACAAAGTCATTGCAAAAGCTCACAAAGCCTTGCAAAGCTGTTCTCATCCTTTACAGTCAAGAATCAATTGTTCACAGCTCAAACTGCATGTTCCCTATTACTTTATCTTATGTCTGGTCGTTTACTCATCGTTCTATGACATTCTCTGATAGTTCGGACATGTTCTTCGTCTTTATGTCTTTGTATCTCTCTCTCTCTTCCCGAATTGGACAGTGGCTCACAGTCTTTCTACTCTTTACATATATAAACCTGTAGTTTCACATCATAATAACAAGTCAGTTCTCCTCTCTAGTTCAAGTCTAAGTCCACGTTCTAGTCCTCAAACTCAAACTCGTTCTCAATATTGTCGATAATTGTTTAGTGCCCATGACTTATTGTGAAAAGGCTTCACACCCTATTTTGTAACTTTGCAGCTATCACAGTGAACTTCATACAGTTCTCATCATTTCATTTCACCTTCACACATACTAGTTGCATTGACTTCACCATTTTACTCACACATATTGGCTGATTGACTTTTAGCTTTGCACATCCTTGCCCCAGATCCTTTGTGTTGTGTGTTTGTTGGTTTATTTCCAGCATTCAGCCAGTGCAGATATCATCACTGTTTGCATCAAAACTTCAACATATGCCTGTACCAGCAATGCATGCATCAAATTGCTGCAATGGAACATGGCTAGTGTCTGGTTCCAAATGATGCAATGTGATGCAACTGGGTGGCATTGGATCCACCTCAACCCTAGGGATGTCAGTGGGCTCCAAAGCAAAGTTGG
The DNA here is from genome assembly GCA_003314045.1 of Hygrophorus pudorinus. Classification (NCBI taxonomy): domain Eukaryota; kingdom Fungi; phylum Basidiomycota; class Agaricomycetes; order Agaricales; family Hygrophoraceae; genus Hygrophorus; species Hygrophorus pudorinus. Next base: position 33,109 of record QLPF01005685.1, on the reverse strand, counting down.
GGGTCTAGAGATCACCAGATTCAGAAAATATCAGACTTTATGTCTACTTCAAGTACCTTTAGGAAAGCTTCAAACCCAAGCCTGAACAATCCTTTCTCAACAACATCCTATTCTCAACAACATCCTATTCTCAACAACATCCCATTCTCAACAACATCCCATTCTCAACAGAGTTGATGCCTAGATTCCCAGGTTCTAGAGTAGGGTCATACAAATTGAGACAATCTTGGAGAACAAAGCAAATGTCCTAGGAGGGGTTTAGTAAGGCAGTGACATAGAACAATGATGACAGATACATACCTCATCAGTCATCATCCTTCCTTTTGGCAAGTAGATGTGCTGCATCACATGCTCTGTTATCAGTCCCTGTGAAGACACATACAGGGCCATCACACACCATGACATTACTGCGGAAATGTGAGGAGCATATGGTTTGTTCAGAGGATGTGATTTGATCGTTCAATGTATTGTAGTCGATGATATGGTGATCCCCTATGGGAAAATATTAGAGATGAGCAACAGATATGAGAACTATGAGAACTGTGATTGTTACCCCTGAGGAGTGAAGTAGTAAGCTTCGGCAATAGGACCAGCAAGGGAGATACTGTCATAGTCGACAGGGGGGCCATTGGGGGTTGCAGAGAGATCCCCACGGACACCACAAATGGCTAAGGTAACAAAACGAAGCCATTTGATAGGGCGAAGGGAGAGCCTCTCGATGTCGCTGAAGGGGATGGAGAGGGCGAGAACTTGTCGGTGTTGGATGTTCAGATAAATGTACACCATAGTATGAAGTCGCCGGTGAAGCCAAACTTGAGCCAAACAGTAGCAGGCCAGTGCCAGTGCAATACCCGGTTTCTCTGTCCTATATTTGACCACCAGGTCTGCTATGGCCCTTCCCGTCATGGAAGAGGGTAAGATGCTCAGCGAAGCCCTCAACACTGTCCGGATACAGGTCCAGCAGATGAAGAGGTATCTCGTGAGTCTCTGGTCCTCTGGAAGAGCATTGCGTCCATTCTATGCTCTGAAATTTACTGACCAGAGTCCCATCCCGTCACTTTTATTCAAATTATAGGAATTGGACCAACTTATGGACGCTTTGAAGAGTGCGAGCTTGATGCTGGCAGAGCTGCGCACATCGTCACTCTCTCCCAAACAATACTACGAACTCTGTGCGTATCCCTGCATTATGTATCACGTTTTTTTGAATAAATTTCAACATCAACCTCCTCAGATATGGCTGTCTTTGACGCCCTACGTCATCTCTCGAACTACCTATACGATGCCCACACACAATCACGGCACCACCTTGCAGACCTGTACGAACTCGTTCAATACGCTGGAAATATCATTCCGCGCCTCTACCTAATGATCACTGTCGGTTCTGTGTACATGTCAATCCCGGAAGCACCAGTGAAGGAAATAATGAAGGATATGATGGAAATGTCGCGAGGCGTGTTACATCCTATCCGAGGTCTTTTCCTACGGCATTACCTCAGCGGGCAGACCAGAGATCACCTACCAGTCGGTGTTGACAGCGGGTAAGCGCTGTACTGCACTCGCTTTTTGGAATCGTGCTGACCGCCGGGAAGACCAATCGGTAACTTGCAAGACTCCATCTCGTTCGTTCTCACCAACTTCATCGAAATGAACAAGCTTTGGGTACGTCTTCAACATCAGGGACATTCGCGCGATCGCGAAAAGCGTGAGATGGAGCGTCGCGAACTACGTATCCTGGTTGGCACCAATCTCGTCCGCCTCAGTCAGCTAGACGGCGTGGATCTCGATATGTACCAGAATACAATCCTGCCAAGTATCCTGGAGCAGGTCGTTAGCTGTAAGGATGTGATTGCACAGGAATACTTGATGGAAGTAGTCATTCAGGTATGTCGGTCCATTGAAGTTGAAGACTGATAGTATTCAATGATCGTTATAGGTCTTCACAGACGAATTTCATCTTCATTCCCTCGGCCCTTTCCTATCCGCTACCGCCCAATTACATCCCAAAGTCAATATCAAGCAAATCGTCATTGCACTCATCGACCGTCTTGCAGCGTACGCAGCACGAGAGGCGGAGAGTGAAGATCCAGAGGAAACTAAACGCCAAGAAGAGGCCGCTGCTCGGCGTCTCGCCGAAAAGGTGAAAATCCAGAAGGCGAAAGTACGGGAGAATGGACCTGCACACGTTGTTTCACCAACGCAAGACGCTCACGGTGCATGGGGCTCGCCGATACCACAAAGTGCAGTAGTGACTGTGGAAAAAACAGTGCCGGAGTTGAGTTTGGATGGAATAGAAGGTGCTGCTGACGAGAAGTCGGAGAAAGGCAAAGATAAGGAGGGCTCGACTGTGCGGAAGTTCAGAGGTGTTCCTGAAGATGTCCAACTATTTGAAGTCTTCTGGAAGCAGGTCGTTGAACTAATCAAAGTGAGTTTACTTGGTGTAACTTTCAAGTGCTATAGTTGATGGTTGATGGTGCTTGGCTAAGGCCCGACCAGATCTATCAATACAGGACATAACTGCCCTCCTTGTATCTTTGACTAACTTGTCATTGAGCTGTTATCCTGACCGACTTGAATACGTTGACCAAGTCCTGGGCTTCGCTCAGGAGAAGATCAAGGAATTCTCAAACAGGTAAGATATGAGGTCCTTCTCCCGCGTACTCTTCCTCACATTTCAACGCTATAGCTCGGACTTGCACTCCCAGCAAACAGCTTCCAACCTTTCTGCGCTCCTTGTAGCCCCTATTAACTCTTATCAATCCGTGCTAACACTCCTTGCCATCCCAAATTATGCACCCCTCCTCACCAAGCAACTCTTCTCTACCCGACGCTCGATTGCTCACTCCATCATTTCTTCCGTCCTTAAAAACGAAACAATCGTGGAAACGCCAGAAGACGTCGATGGAGTGCTTGAATTATGCCACGTCCTTGTTAAAGACCAGTCGGATGGGTTGGGCATGAACACCACCGGTGCGCAGTCGAGTATGAAGGACATGCGCAGACAGGGGCCGTATTATCTAGAGCGAGAGGAGATGGCGGAAGAGCAGGGATGGGTGGCGAGGATGGTGCATTTGTTCCGTGCAGAGTCATTGGATGCGCAGTTCGAAGTGCGTTCCCTCACAACGTCACCTCCTTTCTTCAATTGATGATGTCGCCCTAGCTGCTGCAAGTAGCACGCAGACATTTTGATGCTGGAGCAGAACGGATGCAGTTCACGTTCCCTGCTCTCATCACATCGTCTATCAAGTTGTGTCGGCGGTATAAAAATCGAGAACACCTGGTACGTGACCTGATAATGCATGACCTCTAACGTCTGACACACGCCTAGGAGGAAGATTGGAAAACCAAAGTATCCGCCATTCTCAAGTTTATCCGCCAACTCACCTCCATCTTGTCCACCCAAGTCGAAGCACCTGCTATCGCGCTTCGTCTGTTCCTCCTCTCAGCTCAAATTGCCGACGAATGTGGATTCGAAGACCTTACTTATGACCTCTACGTACAAGCGTTCAGCGTGTATGAAGATAACATTTCAGAATCGCGTGCACAGCTGCAAGCCATTACTTTGGTCATCGGGACTCTAGCGGGCGCAAAGGTATTCGGGGTCGATAACTACGACACCCTGATTACAAAGGCTGCGCTACATGGTGCAAAATTGTTGAAGAAGAGTCATCAAGCGACGGCAGTTGGTTTGGCGAGCCATTTGTGGTGGCAAGAAGCACCAGCTGGGGAGGGAGATCTGGAGGCGAAGGAGGTTGTGGAGAAGTTATCCCTGAATCAGGATGGCGCCGAGGGTGTCAAGGGAGTGGGTATCTTCTTCACCATCACATCTTCATTTGTTGATGTCATGATAGTATCCACACCAGGATAGCAAGCGAGTACTCGAGTGTCTCCAAAAATCGCTCAGAATTGCCAACTCGGCGACCGAAGAAATCGTCACGGTACAACTGTACGTTGACACGCTCGACCAGTATCTTTATTACCTCGACCGGGGTGCGGCAGCTGTCAGTGAAGTTTTCCTTCTCATACTCAGCCAATCTGACCCCAATTCCCTTGCTACCAGGTCGCACCCAAATATGTCAACAGTCTTGTTGAACTAATAACCTCGAGTATCGACAACATACAATCACCAGACGTCCACCCTTCACAACGCGCACCCCCAGGGCTCATTGAAGGAGTGCAAACGCCTGAAATGATTATTCGGCATTTTCGGAACACGTTGTCTTACATTCAGGGGAGGAAGAATGCTGCGTCGGCCTCGAGTGCGGAGGGTGAGGGTGGGGAGGGTGTCGCTGTGCATTCGAGATGGGACGACGTGGATGTTGTTGGGGCGTTGTTGAAAATGGGGATTGGACGGTGATCTCTGGTTTCAATAGTTTGCTTTTCATTTTGCAATTGTACGATTTTTGTTCTGATCAAGTCAAAATCGCATCACTCTCTGAGCACCACTTGACCTGTCGCGTTCTGGCACAAGGAGCCCGATATTCGGACGTAGCCTCTACTCTAATACTAGTAGTCCTACGGAAACTAGATAGCCTCCAAATTAGAGACTCACAATACGCGGGGTGCTGAGATCTGAGAGCCTGAGGAGCATGAGCGGAGCGATGTCGAGTCCGAGTCAGACGTTTTCTGCTCCGACTCAAAAGGTCGATTCCGCGTCCGGCCACGCAAACTGCTCAATGTCTTCCATTACAACTTGGTTATGGGGTACCTCCCAGCTCGACGATGCTGTTGGTAGGTGGTCTACGCGCCCTGTCGACCTATCCTGACCTTTTACTCCAGATAAAGCTACTTCAGAACTACTTCCTTCAGGAGCAGAGGACATCGCACTCAACCTTGAAATATGTGATCAGATACGTTCAAAGTCGATACCTGCCAAAGATGCAATGCGTGCTCTAAAGCGCAGGCTCGATCACAAGAATCCGAATGTACAGCTTTTGGCACTCGGGGTATGTCCAACTCGACGAACTAACTCCAGCGCTCATTTATATGCAGTTGACAGATGTCTGTATTAAGAACGGCGGTGATCATTTTCTCCTCGAGGTCGCTTCGAGGGAGTTTATGGACAACTTGGTCTCCATCCTGAAGGTCCCTTCGCTGAACATCCAAGTCAAGGACACCATTCTAAGACTCGTTCAGAACTGGGCAACTGCATTCGCAGGCAAAGCTACACTCCAATACGTTGGTCAGGTGTATAAGAACTTGAAATCTGAAGGTGGGCTACATTAGCTTCCAATGCAATCTCCTGATGTCATTGTATCTCCCAGGTTTCAAATTCCCGCCACAAGACCTCGCCGTAGCCAACTCTGCGATGGTAGACACCCAGACAGCGCCTGAATGGATCGATTCAGACGTTTGTCTCCGCTGTCGTACTCCTTTCAGCTTCACGAACCGGAAACATCACTGTCGCAACTGTGGTCAAGTCTTTGACCAACAATGTTCCACAAAGACAATGCCATTGCCCCACTTCGGAATCACACAGGAAGTTCGTGTCTGTGACGGATGCTATTCTAAACTCAGCAAGAAGGGCGAGAAAACGTGACTCATCCCCTTCTTTTGATGCCAGGTTTTGCGTTATTAATATCTGCTTTTGAAAGTAATGGGACAGATAAAACCCATCGACATAGTGCCAGTCACCCCGGGTCTCGTCATCGTAGCGCCCGCGAAGTTGCTGATGCCGAGCTCCAACGGGCCATCCAACTTTCCCTACAGGAAGCCGGAACTGCTACCGGACATGCACGACCCGGATACGTCCCATCTCAACCTCCAACCTGGCAATACTCCGAACCTCCTATAGTCGATCGCGTCACACATCCCAATTCCGACTCTCAAGCAGAGGATGATGATCCGGACCTTCGAGCGGCCATAGAGGCCAGTCTACGTGAAGCTAATGCGCCCCGCCCCAGTGCTCCCATTTCGGTCGAGACACCTCGAACGGAACAGACCTCGTTTTCATATGGAGGGCCAATCGGGTATTCACAATCATACCCGCCCGGTGTCGTGCCACCCCATCCGTCAGTGCAGACATCGACGTATGATCTAGAGCCTATGGAGTCTGATGTGATTTTGACGTTCAGTCAGACGGTGGAGCAGGTGGAAGGACAGGGAGGAAGAGATATGTCGAGGTTCCCAGCGGTGAATGAGTTGTATGATAAGGCGAATGGCTTAAGACCGAAATTGGCCATGAGTTTGGATGATACGGGGAGAAAAGAACGTGAGCACCATTAATCTCTTACATACACGGGCAGGCCCCGATGTTTATTTATCACTCGATAGAAATGTTAGCCGACATGAACGACAAGTTATCACAAGCTGTCAAGCTATACGACAAGCTACTAACAGAACAGGTGTCACAACCACGTTGGCGTTCATCACAGCAACCTGCTTCTTCCGCCTCTAATCAACAAGCCAATTCATCTTACGGTACGGGATACACTGCACTCAATGGGTACAACCAATGGACCCCACAGAGGCACACTCAGCAAGTCCCGGCATCCCCCGAATTCCCTCCCCAACAACCGCAACCGCAAAGGACGTATTCCACTGGTCCTCCCGTTCACGAGTATCAAAAACCCAGCCAACTTGTCAGTTCGCCGGTGCAGGGGCAGGCATATCTTTCGGAGGGTTCATCGCCACCACATTGGTACCTCCAGCAGCCACAGTACACAGAGCCAACCCAGTATCAACCGTTTTCGACACCGACCCCCACATCAAATCAGCCCCCTGTATCACATTATAATTCTACGACCCCTGAGCAGCAGCAGTTTGCCGAACCCCCACCACAGCAGTCATTATACGCTGAACCGTCACAGCAACCGCAGTATGCTCGGCAGCAACCACAACAGCAATACACCGCCCTCACTCCAGTACCGCAATATAGTCCATCACCTCCTTCCCACATATCGCATCAGAACCAGACACCAACCCCGGTGTCACTACCAATATCGCCGCAGTATGCGCCACCCCCGAGGTCTCAGTCCCCAGTCTCGTCAAAGTCGCACCCTCCACCGTCACCGGTTCTTACGCGCCACAACACCGTCTCGTTCGCCTCGTCCCCACCACATTCACAACCGCAAGCCGCCAATAACCATAATCGTAATCTGTCGCGACACAATACTGTAGCTCATACTCCTACGTCTCTGCAGCAACAAACACAGTATCATGCACAACAGCTGCAGCAGTCACCCGCACAACACGCGGCCCCTCCTTCACTGCCAGCATTCCCCGTCGCACCGACGTCCGCACCGCAGACATTTTCATTGTACGGTCAGTCGGTTCCTTCGGGGGTGGCACAGCCTGAGAGGAAAGAGGCGTTATTGATTGATTTGTGACTTATGTATCCATCGCTACCATACCTTTTTGTCTGTCTTGGACGTATTGCCATACGATTCCATTCTGAATTTCAATCAATTCTCCAAGAATTACTTGGAGCCTAAAAGACTCGGATGTCATGTGACTGAATACTCTATGGGTGCATACTACGATGAAGTCGAAATTGAAGACATGGTCTGGGATGAAGAAAAGGCAGTATACCACTACCCTTGTCCATGTGGCGATCGCTTCGAAATATCCCGGAGCCAACTCGTCAGCTGTGAGGACATCGCGACTTGTCCGAGCTGCAGTCTCATTATCAGAGTCATATACGATCCAGTGCGTATCTGCGCCATCTAAATTACACGAATATGTGTGCTCTGACTTGTTTTACCCTTATCAGCTTGATTTTGAAGACGAGGAACCTTCTGATGAGGAGAGTGACGGGGAACAGGAAGAAGGGGATTCAGACGACGACGACGACGACGAGGGGAACTTTGCAGATGCCCTGGAGAACCTGAAGATCTCTGATGGATCTCCTATAGTTGCGGCTATTGGCGCATGAAACGAAGGTAATGTGCCGTACCGTACTCCGGTCTTGCTCGACTGACACCGATATAGGTAATTATGGGTCAATTATAGGCTAGTTAATCTAAACTATATCATTATACGTTGAAGTCGATGCAGTAACTGATGTCCATCGCTTCCGTCTTCCTGCATTATCTCGAACCCAGCCTTTCGCCTACTAATCGTCTCCTTGGGACCATCCACGCTATCGGACCCCAATCTATCCATTTTCTTCACCCGTCCACGCCGGTTGTCAATATACAGTATTTCCATCCCGCTGTTTGACGCGCGAGACTAGGCTGTCCGTCCATGGATGAGAACCAATGACGCGATTACAGCTGCGAATTTGGAGCCTAAGGAAATGTAGTGTAAGGCGCTGGGGGATGTATAAACGTCCCCCCTAGATCCCGAGCTTTTGTAATTGGGAAGATCTTCGCCGTCGTAACTTGTGCGTACGATATCTGTTGAGGTTATGGATATACTGATGGCGGGGACAACTGCATCACTGATCAGGATTCTCCATGATGGCAGACATCACGCGGAGTGACAAAGATACAAAGTGTAACTTGGACAACGAAACTCATATTTTAGCGACCTGAATAACAGCCTTGCCAACTGTGCCATCACCCTTCAACATGTCGACAAATGCCTGGGGTGCATTTTCAATTCCTTCTATAACATGTTCGCGGCTCTTCATCTTTCCTTCCATGACCAGCGGGGGTATTTCGGCGTAGAAACGTTCTGCAAGTTGTGGCGCAAGGTCGGGGAGAATGAAACCTCGTAGGATTAAGCGTTTTTTGAAGATGAAGGTCGTGTTCTGGGTGTCGTTTTTGTTGTGAGTGCGTGGAACAAGCTACTCACTAGCTCATACCTTGATGCCGTGTCGTTGCTCAATTGAGATGTTGTATTCGGACGAGGAACCACAATGCTGAATATACAGGAACATCAGAATATACGTCATAGAAGGTACTGAATCATTGTGCTTACCACAAAACGTGCATGGAAGCCCGCGTACTCGATGGCAGCCTCCAGTGCCTCCCCGCCCACGTTATCCCAGTACACATCGATGGGCTCATGCTCACGAAGAGCCGAATCATACGACGTTGTCTTGTAATTAAACGGCACGTCCGCACCGAGGGAGCGCATATAATCGACTTTGGCGTCCGTACCAGCGGATGCTATCACTTTCATCCTGTATCACGGGCGTGAGTAGCGAAAATATGATGGGAGCAATAGCCCTAACTCACCCTCTAGCTTTGGCGAGCTGGATCACAATGCTGTGGGTGAGACTGTCAAAATTACAGAAAATAGTTTAGTTGCGAGCTGATGATCACCTCCCCACGCTTGAAGCACCCGCTGATACAAAAATGGTCTCGCCCTGCCAGTTATTCAATACGACTATCAGTAGCCTGTGACGTGAAACCTGACCATGAAATGCACTTGCCTCTTTCGCGTCTGCGAGACCCTCAAAACCGCCAAACGCGCAGAACCCCACATGACCCAGTACGGTGAAGTACTGTGTCCACGGGAGTCCGGGGTTCTGAACCACTTGTATCCCCATGGAGTCCAAGTCAAACGTATATGATGGCCAGTCTTCCGGCTTGTACTGCACACGCCCTGTACGTGTGTATTCAATACTGATGTTTGGTCAACTTGAAATTGACAAGACAAGGCTGCATACCGTCTACGTAAGGCTGCACGGTGTACGCCTCCCAGGTAGATACACCAAACATATGGTCGCCAACTTTGACACCCTCCTTTTCCGAGCGCAACACGATGACCAAGGCTAGGCCGACAAGTCTGTTCACGGGAAGGTCGCGGCTCGGCAGCGTGTGGATGAGTGATAACAACACTTACGGTGCGCCGAGTATGTTGGCTGTAGAGTAACTAGGAACCGACCGTTCGCGCATCCGTTCGCGCATGTACGGTTCGGGACTATGAATGTAGCACTGATTCATAACGTCACACAGCTCAGGATAGCGAGGAAGGCTTACCTGATGAGTAAAGTCTTGGTCAAGAAACCGCCATTAAGGGGGACAGTGTCGAGATCGATGGTATGGCACGTCTCAACGACGATGTGCTCTCCGGCGACAGGATAGCCAACAGGAACCTTTGCTAATATGACACGGGGATTCGCAGTGGCAGGCATTTAATGGGGGGGGATATGATGGTTGGTCACCTTTCATACTACTTCGATGTCGAGATTGCACTAACCTGTGTTGGGATAACTCACTACGTTGAAGGGTAGTGAGAGAAGCTAGCCCAGGTCACCATCATTTTCTATTAACGAAAAGGGGATATCATGAAAATCGCAAACTGGCTGCTATTGGCGGTTCAAATTTTCAGGAAACAAGTTCACCTTGATTGTCCCTGTACCCAAGCCCAGAGAAAGCGCGACATACATTGTACATCAAGACAAGTCGTCATCGGATTCATCATAATCATCAGGCAATAGCTGATCGCTATGGGACTTTATCTGCGGATGCTCATTCAAATATGCCAGCTTTTTCTTCTCCATGGCTGCTCGCCCTGGGTACCAGCGAATTCGTTCGTACTACCTCGACGGGCTGACCTTTTGATTGGGGTCCACTAAAGTTACCATCATTAGCACGGATTAACAGCTATTTATGATACACATACCAAAGGAAGTGTGCGCGCAGCTTTTTCATATCTTCTTCGAGTTCTCGGGCATCAAGGTCGCACGAAGCATGAATACCAGCTAAATCAATATTTCAGTCTGTTCTCTTTGAGGGGATATCCAACACAAAGCATTACCATCAACTGGGTGGGCTTAACAATGGCATATCTGGCGTGGCAAGGTTGATTCACCGGGACCGTGCATGTAACGGGTATCACCATCACCATCATCTTGGTCATCGCTATGCGTTTCTCCGCCGACTCGCTGTCTCTGCGTTGGCGTTTGGGCCTCCTTCTTACACACACCCCTTGGCGCCACTTTGTTTCCCACTGCCACCATCATATTGGAAAACTTGAACTTTTTTGCGTCCAAGCCTTTCGTTGACACAATCCTCAGCGCCCATGCAAAACGGGCGTAGAGGAGTTCGGGGGGACAAAGCGCAGTGGAAATATAGTGTTGTGGTACTGTAGGGCAGACTCTTCATTGCGCCGAAGGAAGTGAACGACAAATTGACCAAATTTTGGGACGATGACAAACTGAGCCTGATTGAATTGGCCATAGTGCAAGTCGTACCTAAGGGCGAAAAGATTATACGAATCACTTGCAAGCGGAATGTCTCCACTAAGGTCACCAAGGTGGATATCCATCTCGTTTCGACTCAACTGAACAACAATGTTAGCGGAAAGCTCCACTCGAAGCGCAGATCCTACGCACCCATTCCTCATACTGTTTGCCGACAATATGGGCAGTAGTAAGGGAGTCCTTCCATCCCGTTACAAGACACGTCTGATCTCTGCCCTTGACTCTCTGACTTTGCACCGTCCAATTGTCTGTATGAAAAGAAGGAAGAGTGGATACCACTGGATCCCAAAACGCGCGGGAATGTCCAAGTTTCGAAATCGCGACATATAGGGTATAATGCGTCGCGGCCAGGGTCATCGAGATGATACCGACAAGAATGATGGAATCTAGATCATCTTCAACGCGCCCGTAACCACGATCGCGTGAGGTAGACAGATACCCAGGGTTGTTACATGCCAAAATACAACACGCAGTTACCGCCGTTCGATGGTGAATACCAAACTGGAGTGGAGATGTGGGGATCAGTAAAAGGCTGTGGCCGCTGTCGAAATGGTACTTCAGGCATGAGTGAAGCGGTCTAGTCAAGTTGCATTGTACGAGTACATGGGCGCTGCACATGGGCGACTTCTATCTCGGTTCTGGCTCCCAGTGCTAACTCAATTCCAAGCCCTTGCAAACTTACCCACCAAGTCCTCTACATTAGCCTTTCTCCATCTACGCTCCGTAACCCTCATTATATCAGGGAACCACTCGTCTCCTTCCTTACCCAATACCATGCCTGCCAAGGCTTTGCCACTCATCCATGCATGCACCATCCCCTCTCCCGTGTATCCCGCCGCGATCCATTCCCCAGGAGGCGCCAGCGTGATTCTGGCACCAACGGTGGGTGCCTTGGAATCGGGTTCTGTTGCAAGCGACATTCCATCTTTGTCCTGAGATTCGACGCGGCCCTGGGGAATTGAGAGCACAGAAGTGGATAGTCTCTGCGTGGGCTGCTTCCGCCCGGAAACCTTAGGCGGCATCCTTCCAACCCATGGCAACCCGTCCGCGGAGCCCCCCAAAATGCCACTCCAAAGCGCTTTGACTCGTCCTTTATTCCATCTATCTGCCTCAGGACCTTGTCCTGGACTTGTCTCCTCTCCCCAGCGTTGCTCTCCGAAGTTGACGCTTAGTGCCCCACTCAAGTGGGAAGCTACGCCCACATTGTACTCCCCATCGTTCACATTCCCAATCTCGTCCATCCCGCCAGTTACCAACCCGCCTCCAAACATAAATTCACGCTGGGGAGTGGGTAATTGAGTGAGGTAGTCGTACCCAAACTGAGCATTATGAAACACGTAGGTACGATCGCCATTGGTGATGTTTGTGTCACTTGTCGAAGATGGTGTATGGAGGTTGGATTGTGCCAAGCCTTTTCCAGGTCTCTGTGCACTCATCGTCCCGCGAGCGGGGATGATCTTTGTCCGCATTGGCTCAACGAGGTGCGACGCCCAGCCATTGGTCGCGTGAATAACATGTGGGGTCATCAGCCTACCTTTCGGTGTATGTAACGTGTAACAATTTGGAGAGGCAGTTGATGGCGCGGTTATAGATGTACATGGTGTGTGTGTGAATAGATAAAAACTGAATGGGAGGTCCGGTGAACCTAAAATATCCCAACACAAAAAGGAAATGACATACGCATTGGGATAAGAAGAAAGTAGACGCGATAAGATTGAGGTTACTAAACGGTATGCGTTTACGGCCCCAGCACGGGTGTGAATGGCGCCCAAGGTCCGTGATGATACCTGTAACTTCTATCAAGATGTTGAGTCGGTTAGTCAGAGGGAAGAGCCATTACAATGCCAGAGATCTGCGAATGGTAAGGAAGTGAAGGGAGGGATATACGGACCTCAGAAGCCTCTTTGGCTTCATATACTGTAAATCGACCACCCTCGACGGGCATGTCCTTCCTGAACATATCCAAGGCTTTCTTCGCGTCTTCAAATGTTTTCTGATCGAAAAACACATCGAATGTGTCAACTTCCCTACACTGTGAATACTCAAGAATTCCCTCTGCCCTAGCGACATTCAGGAGATTCGGGAGGTGCATCAAGCGGAAACGGATGAGCTGTTTCGCAGCAGGGCCATATTTTTCGACCAATTCAGGATAATCATGGAAAACTGGTGGGGTAATATGACCACCATTCCTGAGTGGGATGTATAGCACTATATAAAGTAAGCATGTAGAACTGTACAGACACACACACACCTCGCTGTCGCCCCTGAGCATGTGTCTCTAGCTTCGAGCATAACGACCTCAACCTCCCTTCCGCCTAGATTCTCTTTCGCTGTACTATTCGCATTGTCTAAAAACTCCCTAGCAAAACTGGTCGCCGTAATGCCGGACCCAATGATCACAACATCGGCGTATTCAGGAAACTCCGCATCATTGCCCGCACCCTGCTGCTGGATTGTGGCTGGCGGGAAAGCCCAAAAAGGTTCCGAGGGATTGGGTAAAGGAATACCAGGAGATATACGGAGCCTCTTGAGGAGAATTTCGTAGGTTTTGGAGAGTGAGGACAGAATCTGTACAGTTAGACGCGCCCGAGATATGTAGGAACCCATATTTGCTCAAACGATAGATTCCTAGATACTAGATATCGCGTGGTGGTGGTGGTGGTGGTATCGAACCAATGGCAAACCATTAAGCTCAAGTGTTATTACTGTCCAAAGCCGTAATAGCTGAGCTTCAAATTACACTTCCGCGATTTCCTTTTTCGTAATTGTGGCGTGTCCGAACCCGACTAAACTTGAAACAGCTTCAGGTCAAGTTCGGGTCTTGGGTCGCTTCGATAACTGACTGCTTTCATAGCAAACAATAGGATACTAACGTCACGAGTGCGGCTCTCCATTCAATAATACTGGTAAACCATGTCTTTTGTTATCCAATTCTCCTTATGGCCATTTTCATTGTTATTGGCGGATAGGAACAATATGTGGCATGGACGATGGTCGATATAAAGGTAAGGAGACGACCAAGTCCGCATAACCAATCTTCGCTCGCTCTTTTCACACATTTATTCTTCTTTACCCACAATCATGAGACTCCGCAACTGGAAAGAGACCGTAGAACCCACCATCATCGATACCCTGGAGGATGTCCATCCTTCCACTTTAGATGAACCATTTCATTGGTACGCCAGGGTATGCGCAGACCTTTTCCCTATCGTGCTTGACCCTGTTCTGATTTCGTCATCTCGCAGGCGGGCTCATTTGTATGGGTCAAAACCGCTGACGGAAAATGGCGCCACGGCCAGGTCGTATATGACGAGGGCTATCGCTACGGCCCTAATGTATGTGTTCTTCAACCCATCTGGCGTAATGATGTCTCATTGACTGGCTTTTGAACTGATAGGCAGGTTTTGACCGTAAGTTTGGTGTACGTCACAGTCGGAACAAACACACCGAGACTTTCGTTCCTATGGACGGCGTGATGAAGCCTGATACGCCTGAAGTAAGGGTGCTGTTGAGAGAGGCAGGTTATTTTGTTTAGGATGGCATCGACAGAGGTTCATTATTTATTTGATTTATTTATTTATTCTGAGCTGGGCTCATGACATCTACCATCCACCGTATTTAAATTTGGCTTCTGCATCAGATTCCAGGCCTCAGCCCACTGAAAAGTTACACGGAGCCATGAGCATTCTCACAGATGAATTCGGAACTGCAGTGACAGATATAGTATATGAAAGATTGCCAACCCCGGTCCGACTCAGTTAGACGACAGTAGTCTTATGAGATCCCCAACGTTACGATATCATTTCAAAGTTTCCTACGGACCTCTAGCCAAGGTGGACGACATCTGGGCAGACTGTCCAGCGACCGCCGCCATAGAACCTGCATCAACAGGTAGAATGGCACCTGCAATCCACCTCGCTTCGTCACTAGCCCAAGAACCGAACAGCGCATCCACAATCCCAGCCGTTTCCTTCTGATTTCAAAAGACTAGGTGCGATGCCTCGAGCATACAACATCACACACCTATTCAAGAGATGACCTTGTGAGCTACACACACAATTGCCCATGCAGCATGATGGGCTGCCATCGTTCTTGTCATATTGACCACTGCACCGTCGGATCCCAAGCCGCTGGGCTAACGCCCACCGCCGTACCAGGTCCGACGCCAACGTTGTTTACAAGGATATCCAAGCGTCCATAGGTTTCCACGGCAGTTTCGACAGCACGCTTGCAATTCTCTACCCGCGTGACGCTAAGCGTGAAGATCGTGGTCCATAGCATTGACAAAAATGGTCAGCAAGTCATTTTTGACTTGGTGGTGGCAATAGTCTAATATTGCATGTATTTAAACATATCCCATGTAATGATGTACTACTGCGTGGTGATGCTTGCAATTAATAAAAACGACAGCCCAACAACCCTATATAGAAGCGCGAAGAGAGCAGAAGGAATGACTGGAAGAAAACACTAAAGACTTTGACGGAAATATAATATGTAAAACATGGAGGTTAGCCGCATATATGATGTCCGTGACCGTCCAAGAGATGTATGTGGAGGTGCAAAGTGTCGTGGTCGGGTAATGTACCCAGATAAAAGAGGTGAGTGCGCACGATTAAAGTGCGAACATGAGTTATCTGTGAAGCGAGCGTGATTGGAATAACCGCGCAATATAATTACACGTGAGGGTATATGGATGGAAATGGATGGAGGATGATGAGGGGGGTGGGGCGAAATATCTGATTCCGAACATATAAGAACAAACCATGTGGGCCATTTCAGATGTGTAGTGCGAGAAAGAACAGTGAAATCGTGAGTGGTCATAGTCTGTAATCAGATGAAGGTGAGGGAGAGGGAGCAATTGCGCCACGAAAAATTTCGAGCATTGACTCCAGATGAATCAATGTTCAAACAAAGAATTGTGTGCTGAACAGTGAATGTTAGTACGAGCGAACCAAGTGCAAAATTGACTGGCTCACTGAATCCGACTAGCGGCGTGCACTTCCATCTCCTCCATCTTGTACGAATTCAGCTCTTCCTTGATCCTCTGAGCCAGTGCAGGTGTCAAGCGACTCCATGTAGCAGGTTCACTTCGTCGGTCATAGACCGAAGAAGAGAATGTATCGTACACCGACAAATTGTTGGCAAACGCCAGTCTCTTCGATGGCGCAGTGGCAGACCGATGTGTCAGTGTATGGGGTCCACCTGAAGCCAACATCGTTGATAACGCGGGGGCCGACGAATTTGGGTGGTTGAAGATTGACTTCTCGGGTGGGTGTGGAGCGAGTGATTCATTGGATGAGTATTCCTTGGGTGAGCTGGTACCAGGTGACGACTCGAACATCAACGGAGGAATTGTAGGTGCTGCTGCGACAGAAGAATGGGAAGACGAATGCGACGGGTGTCTATGGAGCCCATCAATATGATCTGGGTCCGGGGAGGGGATCCGCGCCAGTGGACCTAACTCATTCGTTTGGCCTGGGTGAGAGTTGTACGAGTTTGAGCGTACACGACTCGAATTGTGATGTTCAGCAAGGTAGCTGAGCTGGTCGTAAGAACCTGCATCTACATCGTATGAAAACCGTGAGCACGGAAGTCGCAGACATGCACTGGGCCACTCTCACATTTTAAAATCCCCTTGGCTGGTTTCCTCGCCTTCTCCACACTCCTTCGAACATCCACAGCCCATACTTCGCCACCATCATCGCCTTCGGGGTCAATGGTCGTCCTCTCCAGCCCAACTCTAATGGTGATATCTTCGTCATCCTCGCCCGCGCCCCACTCGTCATCATCTTCACCCCACCCTTGATCGTGCATCGACCCAACCCTATAATGGCCATCGCCACTCCCATCATCACTTGCTGAATCATCATCCTCAACAAACACCCTCGTCCCATCCTCGTTCACCCTCGCAACCCCTCCACCTTTAACAGGCGACGCTTGTCTCGTCGTCGTATTTTTTTCCCAAGTCGCAGGAGTTCCCGCACCATTTACTCGCGCGACAGCAGCATTGGCACTGGATTCCTGTGCCGCCTTGGCCCTCGCAGCTGCCTCCGCATTACTCTTCAGCGTATGTTGCCTCGCCAACTTTGCAGCGGGGCTCAAACCACTCATCTCTGCACCAGCAGTCCAATCCCCGCTACTCGTCCGGTCAAGCTCAGCGGTCACATGCGATACGCTGGCCTCTGAGGCTTCGCCTTTGCCGCTCTTTCCAGCTTTCTTCTTGCCCTTTTTACTACCCTCGGCGTCATCGTCCCTGTCTTTGTCTTTTTTGTCCTTGAACAGTGACGTGATTCCGGCGAGAGAGTTTCGGCGAGCAAGCTTGCCCATAGACCCGAGCTTGCGGATCATGACGGATGCTGAGGAGACAGTAGATGAAAGGGAGATGTTATCCGTAGATGCGTTTAGACGAGAGTTGAACAGCGACGCTGCGCGCGATTTTTTCTTCACTTGTACCGTCGCAGTGGACTCCCCATCCGTGAGGACTTCTGAACCATTTGGTGATGCCATACTACCACTCGCAACAGAATGGCCAGAGTCAGGGAGCTCCAGACTAGGTTTCTCAGATGACTTGGGCTTCATAACTCGGGATGAGCTGGCTTTTATTGAGCTATCATCATCTTCCTCGCGCAGAGTTTGAGCAGCATTGAAAGAAAGCGCTCGCCGGAGTCGGCCTTTGAGCCCCCCACTGCGAATCATCGAAGCACTGGGGGCAGGATCTCGCATCGCAGCAAGATCACTATCATCGCGAGACATGCGCTTCTCGGAAGCTGTGAAGTTGCCTTGCGATAACGGCGACGGTCTCGCTGGTCGTGCTGCGGGGATAGATAGGGAGGCGGAGGTAGTTGTGGAAGCGGAAATAGCTGAGGGGCGGGGGGAGGCTGTTGAACTTGACCCCGAAGATGACGATGATGGGTTCCGATTATGCGGGACACGGGACGTCGGCGGAGGCTGCGTGGATGCAGATGGACTGACAGGCGATGAGCCACCTCCCACCCGTCCATGGGCACCGTTATTATTCGTTGGAGTGGATATTTGGAGGGGCCCAGTACGACTTCGCACGTTCCCGGAAGACGGAACGTTGGTTGAATGAGGGGAAGAAGGAGCATTCTTGACGCTTTTGCCACTCTGGTTGCTGTTTGTTCTGGGACGTGATCCTCCAACGTTGTTAGTAAGGCTGGATGCCGAGTTGACTGAGGATGAGGATGCCGAAGCATCCCTGTGTCCATAAGGAGGTTGATGAGACCCCGGGGGCCGCCAATCACTGGTATCCGGCGAATGGGATGGTTGACGACTGGGTCTACGGTATGGGTGAAATCCGCTGTATTGAGACTGCGGGCCTTGGTGGTCGCCTGCGCCACCTCTATGGCCGCTGTTAAACTGACTAGGTGGCGGTGTACCACTAGGAAATGGATTGAATACTGACGGGGGATTAAAATAATCGTTTGGGGTATTTGCTCCGCCTGCACCGCGTTGCTGACCTGTGAGATGTGGTGAGATGTGGGGAGTGAAACCCTGCTGAGCATTAAACATCATTTGTTGGTAAGCCCAAGCTGCGAGCTGGGCATTGGCGGGGTCAAAATATTGCGTTTGTTGTGGTATCTGCCCTTGTGGAGTATGACCGGGGTGTCCATGGTGGGGATATGGCTGCTGCTGCTGCTGTTGCTGTTGAGGCTGTGGTTGTTGAGGCTGCTGCTGCTGCGAGTGATGATTTTGGTAAAAAGAAGGATAAAATGGTTGTGCGGCAATAGATGGTGTCCAGGAACCTTGTGGTTGCTGCTGCTGCACTGGGTATGGATAAACTTGCTGCTGTGGTGGGTGCGATGACAGCGCGGGTGGTGTAGAGTGACCATTAGCAGGTGAAGAGCGCTGACGAGGTACAGATGCAGAGTTTGACGAAGGAACGTCCATTGTGGGATCTCTAGGAGGGTACCAATCTGGAGGCGCGAGAACAGCCATTGACTAGCTGGTTACTAGGACGGTTTGGTAGATTTGGAGATAATTTTTTACACCAGCGGAAAGCGAGATTCGAACAGCCCCAAGCAGGATGACAACAGGTCAGATACGACTGTGAGTATGTCAGTAAAAGAGACTGACGAATTTTAAGAAAGAACACGGCCGAATAGACAATCGTGATGACCGGTGAACGTTATGGTACTCTCGACACCGTGGCCGGCGACGAGGAAAAGGCGAAGCAGGACGAGGACGACAGCGACGGCCGATGGGTTTGTCACGGTCACATCTAGCCCTGACAGGTCACGCTGGCAAATATGGCCAAATAACAAGAATTTGGACGCGTAAAATTCACTGGGAAATACTATTTAGTATATACTCCCTTCCAACGGGCGGCCCGACACGATGGCACAGAATTGATGAACATCCATTCCCACCGAACCTCCTTTCCTCAGGCGGTGCTCTTTCATCAGCTGGTCCCGGATATAGGTGGGAATAATGCTGCGCCGGGTATACCATCTCAGCAGCTCTTCAAGCATAGCCGTATCCCTAATTTCGAGAAGAAATACTTTTTCCATGATTAGCGCCGTATCTTGTTGTGTGTGAGAATCAATATCAATACGCAAGGATGACACAGTCGAATATTCTCACCAGCCACAATCTGTTCACGTTGACAGCTCTGCAGGTGATTGGGTCGCCACTGGCGCGCTTCCCAATAATCTTCCGAATCTGGGTGTCCTATCATGCGTGGACCATCATTTATGTGGCGACTTAGAACCTCGACAAGCTGTGGACAGCAACCAAAAATCGTTTCAGCGGAAAGCTAATGATGGGAACATTACTTCCCGTTTTCAGCCCTTTCGGTGACCTCGACCAATGTGTGTTCCAGACCTCTACGAGCTCATCGCGACTGAGTGACGAAGGTGATTTACCATAATTGGCTAATAACAACGAGCATCAGAAAGATCTCGTGGCAAGCAAAATATTCTCACCAACAACACCCACACTGCACGGGCTCGCCATAAGTAAACGTGCATTATACAAGTACATAGACATACCGAGCGGATATTTCCAGCTTTACACGGACGTCAAATGTCTGCGCAGTAGCAAATAGCACCCCAAGCTGATGACGAACACCGCCGTCGTCGGCTGTCTCATCTTCATCTGTAAGTGCTTTCATTGTTTCTTGGATCAACTCAGTCAAACCACTGTCATTCGAGCTCGCCTCGTGGGCTGAGGTCCGACGAACGTTAATGGTACTTCATGTATACACGACGATCCGAAGACTTACTCTGATAAAGGGCCACGACAGCTTTCGGAGGACAGCGCAGCGCCGTGAGAGGCGCACCGACGTGCATGTCAAACATTACTTTTGCTCTTCGCATGGCATCCTCTTCGAGTACCTCGTCATCGACCTCTTCCCCCTCCTCTTCCGCGGCCTCCTCGAGCTGTTGCGACACATCCTGCACAAAGACATCGAATTTGGTGACAATCACCAGGACAGGTACTAGAACAACACCGTCAGTGATTCAAGTCTCAAAGGTATCTTGGTCATATCCACTACCTCGCCACTCAACGCTGAAGAACTCCTTCTCTGCATACTGAATTGGTCTCGAATTCATTTCAATACAATACCTAAATAAGAACCGCAAACGCATTCAGAAACACAGCACAGGAGCAAGACAAGGACCGACCAAATCATATGCAGCCGGTCATTGATGTCCTTCGCTTCGGATCGGCGTTCAATGAAATCTTTGACAACATCAACTTCCCCGCTTTGTCCAACCTCGAAGCCTTCCGAATCGTGCGCGACCAACTTGTCATTTCTCTGGAAGATGATCTCCCTTTCAATGTCATGCTTGCCCCTCTGGTCCAGTGTCAACAATTATGACGGAACCCAATGTGCAGGACTACTCTCACACTCGTGCTGGGAATATCCGCCTATTCAACGAGGAAGTGTTTAGATATTTGTAAACACGTAACGAATTTTGATCATACCACGTCCTCTCCGCACACCTGTGATCCAATATTTGAGACAAGATAAGCTTGAATTGGAGGCTCTCACCTTACTAAGTATCGTTGTTTTCCCACAGCCAGTCTTGCCAATGATCAACAACCTGAACCTTTGCGCCTTCCCAGTGGACGGGTCAGCAAACGTGGAGAGCATGGGATACGATAGCGAATCTGTGCCTGTAACAGTAATGCATTTGGCCGCAATGAGCGCCCAGTCTCGACCCCTGGCCAGAATCACAATTACAGCCGTTGGTGGTATTGATCAAGAGACTTGCTCGTCCGAGTTGAAACAATACTTGCGAACTACATATCAACACAGATACATGCTCGTCCGGATGGTCGCAGTCATGGTCATTTTCCCCGAAAACTTCAGGGGGCTTATTAATAAGTGCCCGCGGGGTTAACACGACTCTCGAAGTCAGGGCGAAGGTGAGCTTTCGACAGATCTAATAATGCTCAAAATATTAACAACATGTGCCTGTAACCACCGACCCGGCGAGGAAGGCGGCAATGTCCGAGCCAGTTACCATGACAACGTCGAAGCGAAACTATTTGTGTGAGCACTATTTCGGCACACGGGAAGCAGAATCCAGGGCAGCATCAACCAATCTCGTTGCGAAAAACCTTCGCAATTTCTGCTTGAAATCGACCAATATATGCCAGCAGTTCGTCTTCTGGGAGCGTCGAATGATTCAGGGCTTGGGTGAGTTGCGTCCGAAGCTGGCATGAGTTGAAAGACCAAATTTGAACGCGAGAGGGCACGTGAGTATGGGCCCTAGGGAGTAAAGAATGGATGAACAGAAAATGGAATCACCCTAAGCAGAGCTTTGCGTCTTGTAGCGATCTTGTTGGTCCGACTTTCTGATTGATGTTGCGTATCGAATGCTGCAAGGCTCGTTGCGACAGTCCTACCTTCCGTCAGCACGTCATCCGGGAGATCTGCAAGTTTTGCAAGGTCGAGCCCTGTGGGTGTTGTTTAGAACAGGCTGGTAGTATTGGAAGGGGACAGACCATAATGATCCATGTCCCCAGGGAGTCCGTCAACAATTCTAACAACGCCACCCTCGTTAAGCCAGGTGTTTCGTATATAAGATGAACTTACTTGTATTGAAAGGTCATCCCGAAATTTGAAGCCGACGGCTTTGATTTCTATATTGGCCCTTAGCACAGTTACTTGTACTCTCAAAAGATAACTCACCTGCACGGATAAATGTAAACTACATGGTGTCAAGGCTAGCTAAACATGAAACGAATGGGATGCTTGCTTGATTACGGAAGGCTGACGAGAAAGAGTCGTAGCAAGTTCAGAAAAATGGCTAATATTGAGACGCCTGATGAGCCACTTTGCGACCAAATCACCGAATTGAATGCATACGTGGCGAAGAAGACAAATGGCTAGTGCAGTCCGCTGTCAGCCGCACATGTTGAAAGAGGCATAACCCCTACCTTCAACTCGATCAAACTTTCCGCAATAGCATGCGAGATTCCAACACCTTCTCTCGGTGACGTGCCCCTACCAAGTTCGTCTATGAGGATCAAAGATTTCTGAGAAGCTAAGCCTGCTCAGCAAGATAGGTATTTGAGGATCATTATTGGCTAGTGCGATCTGTATCCGCACCTAGAATCATAGCCGACGACGTCATTTCTTTCGCGAAGGTGCTAAAAGTTTTCTCCATGTCGTCGTCATTGGATAATCGAGTGAGAAGGGAATCATGAATACTACGACACACGGGGTTAACTCTCAGGGAAACAAAGTATGCTTACAATGCATTCACCGGAAACTGGCATATTCAGCTGGCACGAAGCATCCGGTCATTGCCATTACAGCCAAGAGCCCGATTTGTCGTAAATAGGTACTTTTACCTAAAAGGCGTCGAGACTCGTCTATGAGCCTGTGGGTAGGGCCTCACATACCTGACATGCTGTGGAGCGGACTTTGGAAACTAAGCTCCAGACGAAAAAACGACTCTTACTTTGGACCTTGGATGATCTGGAAAGACGAGGCGTCATCGCAATACACGTCATTGGGAACCAATGTTCCGCTAGGTTGCACCCCCTCCAGAATAGGGTGACGACCTGCTTTGATGGCCAACGTCCCCGTAAACTCCGGACGTACTGGTGTTCGTTTCGGAAAGTATACCATAGCGGTGGAGATCCAAATACTGACCGTAATTGCGCATGATTGAGGTGTGTGCAAAAGACCAGAGCATATCCAATAAAGCCACCTGAAGTATCATGAGTCTATCTGATTAGGCAAACCGAAGTAGGCGACACTACCTACTGCTTCAGAGGCCATGTATAGCGCACTAACATCAACCAGTATTTCGGCGACGAGGTCTTGGATAATTCTAGAGGGCCTACAAGAAGGCTAAAATGGATATGGAGAAGGTCCTGGACGCACTTGTCACTCAAGATCAATGTCTCGTCCAACGCATCCTTCATTCGTGCATTCATTTTTTTCTTCGGATGATCACAATCAGACGGCCATTAGGTTATTGTCTGGAACAACGAACCAATTCCATACTGGTGAAGAGCCATCTGCCCTTCTGCATTGTCGCATTGATGAAACCCCTCGGCAGCTCCCCCTCAAACTCGTTCTTTTTCAGAGCAAATGCGAATCCACCGTCTTGGTATACGAGGGTCAGGGGGAGCTCGTGTTGTTCCGATAATTTACGATTGAGCTGAAAAATATCGCCGACGTTTTCTTTATATGTTTCGCGTGCCACGTCGAGGAGACGGTTGCAGTTCGCCTGCAAACAATATATTAGCTTCATGCGGGGGAAAAGTGAGTCCGGCCTTACTTTGACGGCATAAACACGGGCATTGACTGCTCCTATTCCTACCTAGAGAAATATGTCAGTCAAATAAATGATGGCGCACAATAGGTTACAAACTAACTTTGGACAATGTACTTTCCTCGTTAAGACTATTGCATACACGGACGTCCATACGGCTAAGGCGGTCGTCCGAAATCATCTAACACGGAATCAGAGATGTGCCAGCCGACGAAAGCAAAAACGCGTACATCATGGATAATCCGGAGCAATTGCGATCGACTTCCAGTGAGGGTTTTCTGAAGCAAGGGAAGATTACGAATGACGCTCCTTAAACTGAGGATCTGAGATACGCGAGCAGATGCTGCCTTGGCCGTGTTGGAAATGCGGGCCTCAGATGTAGCGAGCTTGCAGGTCGAATGTCAAGTAGGTGCCGTGTATGTATGGTGGAGAAATAAGCTGACGTACCGACGATATCAATTTGTCAAAATCTACTTTGTTTACTGTCTTGAGGGCATCTCTAACATCTGAGAATTTATCCTCGGACTGTGCGAGTTCTACGTCTTGGTTAGTGGCTGGTCGGGCATAGAACATAATATATGCACCCTCTACAACATCGAGGCGGGCATCTATGGTACTCTGCACCGTGAGAGGGGAGAGAATATTGACTCTTAACAACCGAGACGCCATTGGGGTATATGTGTGATCGATCGTACTTCAACTATCCAGTAAGTTTCGAGAAAGTCGTAAGACTGGGACCGGACTCACCCGAAAAGAGAATGCGAGGATTTTTTGCGAGCCATATTACCCACCAGTTCGAGATTACGAGCGGTGTCAGGGTCAATCATCATTGTGCCCTCAACAGGGACATAACGGATAACAAGAGAGCAAGCAGCGTAACGAGTGTTGAGTTTTATTTCAGCATGTTTGAAGAGAGCAGAGATAGCGGAAAGAGCGTAATATCTGATACACAATACAGTTAGATATTACGGTTACGTAGAAGCGCATAAACCCACTTATTAGATGCAGCTACGATGGTTGCGGGTCGCTCGTCGTCCTCAACGCATAACTGAAGGATGAATTCGAGGCCTATGTACGGAAATTAGCAATATGTTGAGCCCGAGGGAAACAAAACCCACCTGCACTATCACTCCAATATTTTCTAGCAATTGGTTCAATTGGAACTCCTGTAAATTCTTCTTGAATGTATTGCACCAAGAGGGATGTTGAAGACTGCTGTGTCCCGGAGGTAGCAACTAAATTGTCAGCAGCAGAAAAGGACGTGTCCGGAAAGAGGATGAGGCATGGTGTATGTAAATGCATCTGATGCAGTGTCTTGACGTATGTCTGACAGTCTGCAAGCTATGAAAAACGGGTTAAACTTGTCCGACTGTCATAGAATTGCGACAACGGACTTGGACAAGCATGACCTTGCCTGTATCTTTATCTAGAGCAGCCATTCCTACTTCACGAGCAACACCGCGACCTTCGAAGACTGATACAACATAGGTGCTCTCATATTTCGCCGATGCGGCGGTCGTTGGACGTGATTGGCCAGTCCAAGGGCGTGTTGCGGCAGTAGATGGACGTGATTTAGAATCTGGACGTGCTGTCGTTGATGTTGTCATGGAAGAGTTACGCGTCCAAGGAGCAGGCATGATGCTGACTTGAAGTTCATTCAGGTTGAGTACAAGCTGTCTCAATGCCACGGCGTATAAATAATAATAACACAGGAAACCGGATAGTCCTATAGCTAAGGCAAGACACCAGCGGCACCTATCTTCGGTCTCGCAGGAATAGGCTCTGCTGCATCCGTTAGCTTTTCTTCTTTCCCTTCTACCGCCACCACCGGCTTCACCTTCAAACTCGGCCTATTAGGAGATTTCGGCTTACGTGCAATTTTAACTGCCTTTACGCCCTCTAACTCCTCTCCGGGAACAACAGGTTCGCCCTTTTCTATGGCTTGCTTCTTCCAGTGAGTCCAGGACGGGGTACCGGCGAGGTCCATCAAGTCTTTTGTAATCGTCGTGGACCATTTCGAGGCGAGAGGAACAATTTTAGTAGAATTGGCTGGTGTCAAGGTTGATGAGTGTGATTATGATTTGACCACGACACAAGATAACTCACCGAATTTGACCGCCATCTCGGGCTGCCATACATCTGTTTTGTTTTTGGGTAATTTCAACACTTGGATATCAAGTTTAGGGTTCGCGTATCGTATCCGTGGCAGCTGTTCTTTTACGAAGTGTCTATTACATTGCATCCAGAAAAACAAGACTTGAGCGCTCACGACACAAAATGAATGGAAGTCAGCACACACCTCACTCCAAAATGGTCATTTCTTGCAGCCAATGTCAGTTTCAGACTTTGTACGCTCTCGCTCAGATCGAGTTGTGGGCTCCGTCTGAGGTCCGCAAGGATTCCAGAGAGTCGGGAGGGACCTGGAAGGACGTTTGATTTGCGAGGCATTGTGGGCCACAACCAAATAAAGCAAGTGCTTCTGGGAGTCAGTAGTGTATAGTGCAATATCCGGTAAACGTATGAGTACCATCAAGATAATGAGATGAAACCCTAATAACTATCGCGATGTTGCCTCTCCCACATTCCCTCAGTCCACATCCATTGAGACGCCTCCTTCCACTTCTCCAGCTCCATTCTCATTTTCCTGTCTCGCCGCAACTCTGACACCTCTCGCATTTTCCTCCTCTTCACGTGCAACGTAACACCCTAATGAATCATTCCAGACATATTCATGTGCCAGAATCCTCGTGAGCGTCCTGAATGCGCTCAGGTCAGCATACGGGACGCCTGTCCGTGGATCGAGGTATCGCGCGGGTCTGCCCGTGATAGGACACATTTGTTTCGGTCGAGCTATATATTTTGAGTCAGTGAATATAATCTGAAGGCGGTCCGATATTGCTTACCGAGAGGCCTGCTCCTTCCCACAAAAACGCGTAAATCCTCCCACGGGCGATCACCGAACATTGCCTTCATTGTCTCATTCCAGGGTGGCTTCGGAACTGTTTCGAATTGACCAAGTTCATGGATCACATAGTTGCTAGCTACTTTCTCGGTGCGTGTGATTGACTCTGCTAATATTGGGGCCGGTGCTTGAGTCGGGGTAAGTTGGTAAGAGGTAGATGGAGGTGGTTGAACTGGCGTGGCGGCCGATTTTGCATCCACGACGGACGCTCTCGCGTTTGGATAATAGGTGAATACCGATCCCCCGGGCAGCCCATATACTGGCATACTTCCATAAGCATACACCGCCGCCGGGGTCGACGATGGCACCGGAGGATCGACCTTCACTGTGATCTCCTCGGCCCGACTAATCCATCGTAACAAGGGTCCATCGACGGCGGCACGGACTACCCTAGCACGCTTCCGTTTCTCTTCCTCGAGCTTGAGGTAATCACGGTGTTCGACGATGTTTCCTTCTTCATTGTCGAGAGCGCGAGCTATGAGTTCATCTTGACTTAATAGTCGGGACTCGCTCTTCACTTTCTTGGAACTGGCCGCTGCCTAAAAACTCCAGCGTCAGATAAACCGCAAGGAAATGCTGAACGGAAACAGACCCGCTTCGCCTGAGACTTTTTCATCCTGATGACAGTCTCGGACGTATTCAACACCGTATGCTTCCTCTGACTCTGCCTCTTCTTCGAACTCTCACTCCGCTCGATGACCTCGCCTGTCTCAGCATTAATCGCCAACCCGAGAGAGACGCGGCGTTTAGCTTTCGTCTCCGTTTGGGATTCAAGACTTTTGGAGGTAGAAGCTTGTGGATTGAAAGTGACTTTATTCCGAGCGTGAGCTAGTGCCATGCTTTTAGCTACACGGCTGCGAGCAGCCTGTAGGTCTCAACGGAGTAATAATTAGATAGACCTGTGTAAACTGGGCAAGACCGAAAAATACATATGCACCTTCTTCTCCCGCTTTTCTTCGTCTTGCACAGTTTTATCACCGGCCTCTACATCTTCCTGGGCACCTTCGTCGTCTGTGCTCTCGAAATCCATGTCGAATACGTCTTCTTCGTCTGTAAACCCAACTGAATCAGCCACGTCGTCTCAAGAGTATGGAGATTAACGTTGTACCCTTCTCATTAATGAAATCAATATCATCCTCTGGCTCCCTAGACAAGTCGTCTAGAGCCATTTCAGCCAGGGCGGCCTCCATGCTATAACCCATATATTTATTGGCTGCCCGGTAATGTGAATAGAATGAGAGTCTACCGGTTTCCGGCTGTGGTACGGCTCGACCTGCGAGTTACGAGGGACTCATCTGGGTCTGCCATTAATTATTGCGATAGCAGCGCTGGTAGAGGTGGATCACGTGAACGCTGTGTCGTTGAACCACGGGCAACATCGCCATACCCAGGGGTCTGCACATAATAATACTTGAGTCGTTTGTAGGATGTGCAAGTTTGTCTTTCAGTTGTGTGCATACCCTCTCAAACTTTGGTATCAAGGGAGGTAACTTGCCGGGCTTGCTATCGACGACGGTCATGAAATTAGGTCAGGCCCAAGAACGGACATGAATCACCACGGCCAGCTGCAGATAGGGGAATAGCCTCTTCAAGTTGATGGCTCAACCGCTTGAAAATGGCGGGTAGGAACTTTTGCTCAGACTTGGTGGATCCGAATTGATCCTATTATGGATTTTCTGCAGGGTGTGCTCATGCGGTACAAGCTTCTGTGATCCGAGTCGAGAATGCTATATAATGGCCTTGAAACTACCCTCGCCGGCCGCTCACTAGGCCCCACAGATTCTTCACCCTTGACACCATGTCGGAAACAATCCAGGAGAAAGGTTACAGCAGCAGCGATGATGGCTCTCAGCGGCAACTCGTTTTTGAACGACCAACCGGATTAAAAGGAATTTATTATCACCCCACCACCCAGGTCGCCATGTTGGGTTTCGTTTGCTTCATGGGCCCAGGGTGCGTTTTGCAAATTTCATGTTCTTTGTGTTATCGGAATTCAATGTTCTCTTGCCTTCGCAGATTGTTCAACGCGCTGAGTAAGTGTGTGCATTTGTACGAGGTAATCTTACCTTGCTCACCGCCACCAAGCTGGACTTGGGGCTGGAGGTCAAGTGGACGCAACGACAAATTCTAATTCTAATACTGCGTTGTACGCTACGTTTGCTTTTGGTGCATTTTTTTCTGGGTGAGTATATGCTAGCATAGTCACCCTTCGGCCTCGCATTGACCGGGTTGTTGAATACAGGTCGATCAACAATAAACTCGGACCTCGACTCACACTCTTGCTAGGCAGCAGTGGCTACTGCTTGTTCATTGGGTCTTACCTGTGAGTTTGTTGACCCAAATTCAGCGTGGCATGACTCAGCTCTTTTCAGTGCCATGAACATTCACCCCCACACAGGTGCTTTCGTCATCGCTGCAGGTGCCGTTCTCGGTATCTGCGCCGGTCTCCTCTGGACGGCACAGGGTTCTCTGATGTTGGCATACCCGACCGAAGATCAAAAAGGAAGATACATCGGCATATTCTGGTCTATTTTCAACTTGGGAGGTGTTGTTGGAGCTTCTGTGTCTTTGGGACAGAATTTCCACTCCACTGTGTGTTACTTTTCCCTCCCTGCCTCAGCCTTCTAATGCAATGTTAATCGTCTAGTCAAACTCTGGTAGGTCGTAAGATCAAGATATATGGGATGGACGCTCATTTAATTATATTCTCAAAGTCGGCACTGGCACCTACGTGCGCAACATGGTTTCATCATGTAATTCCCAACTGAACATACTTCTTTTGTAGATTGGGTTCTTGACTCTCACTCTCATCGGTGTCACCATTCCTCTTCTCATGGCAGATCCCAACAAAGTGCGAGACTGAAATATACTTCAATGTCCTGTCTCAACGTGTAATTCACAGATGATTCGCACCGATGGTACCAAGGTGACGGCGCTTCGTCACCCATCTTGGAAGACTGAGTTTTACGGTCTTTGGGTGGCTCTCCGGACAGATCCCATGATTGTCCTTCTGTTCCCCATGTTCTTCGTTAGTAACTGGTTCTACACTTGGCGTGAGTTGCCTTGTTTGTCCTCTCAGAAATTTGGATTAATAGTAGTACAGAATTTAGCGAATACAACGGCGCTCTGTTCAATATCCGCGCGCGATCCTTGAACAATCTAGTCTACTGGATGGCTCAGATTGTCGGATCTGTCTCGATTGGCTTTCTTCTCGACCAAACCAGAATCAATCGCCGTTTACGCGCTTTCTCCGGATGGGCCGTATTGTTCGTCATGGTATTCGTTGTACATATATGGGCTTACTTTTATCAGATGTCAGTGTGTATGTGTGCATCTTCGTAATACAAACCTGGACTGATCTTTTCCATGTGTACAGGACCTATACAAGACAATCCTTGGGGACCGTGAAAATCGATATATATGACCATGGCTATGCCGCCAAAATCTGGCTATATGTTTTCTGTGGTCTGCTCGACTCCATGTGGCAGACGACTGCTTACTGGATTATGGGTGCCATGTCTAACGATCCGGCCAAACTTGCTCATTTCGCCGGTTTCTGTAAGTTTTCTGTTTTGTTACCCGGTTCGAAGCTGACGAGTTTCACGTATACAGACAAGTCCATTCAGTCAGCGGGTGCTGCGGGGTGTTGGCGCGCGGATGGTGTCGGACTTCCGTGAGCCATACTTGTGTACCAGAATTTGCTCAAAAATCTTACCTCCATAGGTACATGAACATATTTCTTTCGACGTGGACGCTACTCGTTGCCGGCCTCATTTTCCTGCTTCCTATGATCTACTTGCGTGTGAAGGATCACACTGACCTCGACGATGAGATGTTGTGTGTGAAGTAATGTACATATTCCTGAGGTTTTTTACTCATGAGATTTTCGCAGGGCACGTATGGATGAGAGCGATTGCATCCAGAAAGTCCAGGGCGACCCCTAGAGCTTACAGTATCGTCGATCTTGGAATGCAGGCTTCATGCACTTGGCACATCTATGTCACTTTTACGATCTCTTGCTACGGTTTTTGGCGACTTTGAATAGAAACGATTATATACAACGCAAAAGCTCTGGCACTTCCGTGCTGGTGCTGAGTGCTGATCCCTTCAGTCACATCCCCTCTGCCCTCCCACCATGATGACACCGATACTGTTTGCTTCAGTGCTTACCAACAGCCAACAAATCGTGTCTGGTGTAACCAACACAGTATACAGAAACCTCATTATTTAGACATACCTCTCCTTTATCCCCACTGAAGGAATCTGATGTCAGACTCAACTAGTGTTAACTGAGTATATGTGTGAGATACTACTGTTTACACTTAGGGAAGCAAGAGTAACTACTCGGAACGGTACTACTCGGAACAGTACTACTCATAGCTTACATAAGTGGCATGTGATTCTAGGTGGGCATATCCGTAGGTATTTCCATCACACCCCCTTGAACCCATAACTCCACCATCCATCTGTAACTGCGTGGCAATAGTGCATGTCTGCGTCTGATATGTGGGAGGGCCAGTAAGGTGCCATGTGCTGGATGCCCTGAATGTCATCCTTTGTAAGCCCTGCTTGTTTGGCCAGGGAACCATGTGCACTGAGTGCACTGGATGCCCTGAATGTTGTCCTTTGTAAGTCCTGCTTGTTTGGCCAGGGAACCGTGTGTGCATGCTCGTCAACGCCAGTCACTACTCAATCTCGCTAGTCCCCTGCATGGGGTAGAGATGGTGGCTGGTCGTCGGGCTGCTGTGTGGTGCAAGTTCGGGGTAAATACCTGCTGGCTGTCACTCGCCATTGGTGGGGACCTCTTGGTTACTTTGATCCAGTGGTACCGGTCGCTGCTGTCGTCACCCTTGTCCTGCCATTGTGCACACCACTGGCGTAGGTGGTGGTATAACCCACTCAGCGACATATCTATTGGTGATGTCGTCCATGCATTGGTGCTGTGAAATATCTGGGACGGGCGACTTCCATTCACCCTCTTGTGCTGAATATTGAGTGGTTTGCTGGGTGCAAGGTAAGGTGCCGGCGTGGTTGCATACAGTGACATGGTTGTGGGGGGCTTTGTTCTGCACCCCCTGCTCTCCCTATTCCACTGCAGTCCCTCATTCGTGACATGTGTTGGTCAATCAGCCGGCGATGGCGTTGACGTGGTGCTGAAGGATGGGGATGGGGGATGGGAGTGCTGGGGTTGTCGAGCTAGCTTGGGGTGTGTGGTGATACAACTGTAGGCTCC
This sequence comes from Hygrophorus pudorinus, assembly GCA_003314045.1. Taxonomy (NCBI): domain Eukaryota; kingdom Fungi; phylum Basidiomycota; class Agaricomycetes; order Agaricales; family Hygrophoraceae; genus Hygrophorus; species Hygrophorus pudorinus. Next base: position 1,061 of record QLPF01005685.1, on the reverse strand, counting down.
ACAGGTCCGGAAACAACATGTTCTCTATTATTCAAGGTCACAAACAGCCCACCATCTCTGCAAAGCACATGAAGTCCTCACAAAGCCCCACAAAACCTTGTGAAGCCATTCTCGCACTTCGCGGCTGAGAACTCAACTGTTCACGGTCAATTCAGCACGTTTCTCATTACTTAGTCTTACATCTCATCGTTTACTCATCGTTCTATGGCATTCTCTGATAGTCCGGACCCGTTCCATCCTTTTGTGTCTTTGTATCTCCCTAATTCGAACAGTGGCTCAAGTCTTTCTACTCACTACATATAAAAACACTGTAATTTCGGCTTCAATGACAAGTTAGTTCCTCCCCTCAGTTCACGTCTAAGTCCTCGTATTTGTTCTTGTACTTGACCTCGACCTCGATACTGCCGATAATCATCTAGTGTTCACGAATTACTATGAAAGACTTCACAGTCTAAATTGTAACTTCGCAACCTTCGTGTCAAACTTCATATAAGTTCTAGTCATTTTGTTTCATATTATCCTTACCTTGGCTTGTTGATACTGACCTTTGCACGTCCTTGCCCCAGTCCTTTTGTTGTTGTGTTGTTTGTTGGTTTAGTTCCAGCATTCAGCCAGTGCAGGGATCATCATTTTGGAGCCCACCGCAAGGGTTTGCAAAACAATTTCATCTCAACAGCCTTCTCGTATTCCGTGCCCACTAACAAACAGACCTATTGTCTCAAGCGAAATCTATTCGCAACATTCTCAAGATATACGTGATTTCTTTACTATTTCATCATCACCATTCACGAATATTGATCGATTAGTTCCAGACTATCACCTTCCATACTCGCCCTATTTGTGAACAGAACAAACAGCTGCAATGGCACAAGAAACACCAATATTCCACATATATTCCCCTATCTTTATCCACATTCTCCACCAACATCCCTTCCAATCACTTCTTCCCCTCAAACCAGTCAGCCATCTTATTCGCCTATTGTCATGACGTGACTTTTACCCCTATCTAGTTTCCTTTTTTGAACATTCTTTCATCCTATTTCGGACATTTACACAACCTT
>QLPF01005684.1:0-20479 GCA_003314045.1 Hygrophorus pudorinus | reverse complement strand
CGAGAATGCTGGCATTGGGAGGGTCCGGGGTGTCCACCGTCGTCGTGGTTGATTCCTCGTCCAGGTGAACAGTCAACACTCCCACGTCATAGAAAGTATCACTGCCTGCGCGGACGTAAATAGCTGTACCTAATACCATTGAGAAAATAACAAAGATTAAAGATGTCATCCCTGATAATGTGTTTATCCGCACCTGAAAAAGCAAAAGAGGCCGTGGCTCCTGGTAGGCAACCCATTGCACCACAGGTGCCAGGGTTCCATGATGAGCCCGGAGTCAGGCTAACGTTGCTTTAGTCAGTGAATGGCTGGAGTAGGTAGTACGAAGACGTACATACACAATGTTAGGGTCATTGATCTCAGCTGAGATGTTTTTCAGTGCAAAGGCTTTTGGAAGCATCCATGCTGAAACTGCCGCGGCGAAGGCCATAGTTGTCTGTGAGAACATGCCTGGGGGAACTGAGGCGAGGATGAAAAGGCCGAAAGCCTTTAAGCTGGCCTTTCAGGGCGTTACCTTGGAAACGAAGTGGGGACAATGCTGCATGGATTTGTTTTTAGTTCCTTATGGCAGCCATTTGTGTCATTCAGCACAGCCTCGAAGACTGGAGGTGGGCGAACTCTGGGCCCTCCCGGGGTAGCGCATCACTGAAGCTGCACTACCGCGTCAAATGAGAGTCCGTTTGCGCAATCAGACCGGTCATTATATATAGGAGGGGGATGCTGCCATTGGGCGATTGCGCTGAGCCTGACAGCCTGTGTAAAAGACGGCGATGGCCATGATGGGCCTGCTCACCTGCCGGGGAGTCCGGATGCAAAGTACTAGTACGAAAATTTGAAGGAATCTGAAGCTTATTAATATCAGAGGGATTGACAAATACCACGCATGAAACGAGGTAACTCCATTTTTTGCTTGTACACATCAGAATACCTGGCCGGCAACCTCGACGTAGCACCGGATAACCTATCCCTTTGATTCCAGGAGTCCCGGTTATTCCTGAGCTAGTGAGGGGTCGTGGTTGGGCGTTCACGGCCTGCAAATTTCGAGGCCGGAGGGGTGAAGCTGCGTGGCAGGATGTTGGTGGCCGTTTCGAGTGCAAACAGGCCCCACATTCCTTTTGAGAGCGTGAGATTGAAGGGGCTGAAGGGGCTTGAGGCCGTAGTTGTGGAAGTCGGCGCCGCCGGGTCCAAGTGACCCCGCGCTCGTTTGCTAGAAGTAGACGTAGAGTGGACGTGGACATGACCGACGTTGGGCGGCCATTTCTGAGGGCGTATTATCGTCAGTAACAAGGACATAATATCCTTACACTTGCAGTCACTTGTATTTTTTGCCCATCCCGAACCCATCTCGATCTCCGAGTCGGTCCACCTTCCACGTCCGGAATTATTTGCGGTAAGTAAAGAAGACTCTGGTTTCGTCGTCATATCCTTAGACAATAATAAACTTTATAAACTCACACCTAGGGATTTTTGTTTTATTTGAGAAACTAAGATCCACTGGCAATATTTGATACCGAGGCTGTTTCTCGCCTTTCGCGAAATATGTGGCGTCGGCAGCCCTCGGGCTCGTTGGTACCACCATGGCACTGTCATAACATCCTTCCATAGCCAGACTGCCAGCGCCTGCCGTGTACACATTCCCCACGACGCTTGAAACTTGTTGATGCGGCGACGGATCCCGGTCTGGTAACATACCTTTATCCGCCCTACTTCCGTTGACAGGACTCGGAGTCCGTGGTAGGAGCCTCATAAAGTGGATTGTTCCATTTGCTTTTGAACCATCATGGACGCGGAGATGATGGGATTTGCACTGTCATCCCGATCGAAAGTGAATGAGCCAATTCAAGATTGTGCCCATCGGCTTACCGTGTACATGTACGTATGCGGTGGTCGGATTGTACGATCATCGGCACAAAGTAAGAGGTAACCAGATTACGGACGCTAGTATAACATTCAATTTATTTAGACACGTAAAGTGAGGATACCTGACTGCCGGCACTCACAGGGCCTAACAACTGCCGCTGAATTTATGTGTTTCTGATTTATATTACAAGTGGTTAATATCGTAGGCTTCAACAGACTTGCATACTTACTTGCCGGTGTTTCTCCATTTGTCGCCAAACGCATGAAATTTTGAGCTAGCTTCGAGTCACGTGGTCCGAGTCACTCGGACTTCACGCTAACCACAGTTTGACCGCCACCGTGCCACGATAGTACTAGCACTGGCAGCGTAACTGAACTTCGGAAGTCCTAACAAAACGCAGTCAGCGTCTAGCCGTCCCCTTGTCAGACAGAGCGATTAAACACGAAGTCAAATTGGGGCTGGCCCCTCGACGGCGTCACTGTCATATGAACGGAGTCTGGGTCGATTACTGATAATGAGACTAGCTCAGGAATCTCACTTGCGAAGTATTTTCAAGTTGTACCGACGGGTCTGGACTACTGGCGCTTACCTTCTATGACGCGATCGGTTGACTTCTGTGAGTCAGTGTGACATCCATCGACCGTCGCAAACCTCTACCTTGTCTTCTAATTCCTTTTGGAAGCTGTGTTATTCGTCCCCGCCCCCCAGTTTCTATTTGCGCTGGTACGGAAAGTCAATCATCATGCGTTATCACTGAGTATATAGACCACAGGATCACCGGATGACAGCCTCTCTCTATGTCCGAATGGCCTGATTGTTCCCTTCGCGCCAAAATAAGGTTCCTTGTTCGGGTACAACACAAATTTCTTCGCGTTACCATTTCGTCAAATCCCGTAGCTTCATATGTCTTAAAAGCCTGTAAGCTCACCTGTAATTTTTACTATCGATACCATGCGTTTTTCTCTATTTTCAACCTTCCGCGAGGACTGCCAGGCTGCCTGCCTCGAATTTGTCGGAACCCTCTGCTTTCTTTTCCTTGGTCTTGGAGGCATCCAAGCCGCCAAAAACGAAGCCCAGCCAGGGGGCTCCGACGTCGAGAAGGTTCTCTATATCTCGACATCAATGGGGTTCAGCCTTCTCGTGTCTGTATGGCTGTTTTACAGAACATCCGGCGGGGTTTTCAATCCAAATATCACCTTTGCTCTTCTACTCGTTGGCGCTATCAAGCCCGTGCGGTTTGTTCTGTACTGCGTTGCACAGTTGAGCGGATCAATCGCTGCGGCTGGGCTTCTCCTCGCGCTCACCCCTGGACCACTTGCAGTAAAGTATGTTTCGCGTGTCACACGGATATGTTCTGTGCTTATCAGCTGTTTTCAGCACAACGTTGGCGCCCAATGTCAGCCCCGCCCAAGGAGTGTTTATTGAGATGATTATCACGGCCATTCTCATCTTGGCCGTTTTGATGTTGGCGGTTGAAAAGCATCCTGCAACGCCATTCGCACCGGCAAGTTTATCTTCGTTGTGTAGACTCCTCGAATAATCTCATGCTCATAGATCGGCATTGGGCTCACTCTCTTTGTTGGCCATCTGTAAGTCGGTTTACTGACACCGGAACAATATGCTAAGGGTTCTCAGGTTTGCCGTCATTCACACGGGTGCAAGTATGAATACTGCACGGTCATTTGGCGCGGCGGCCGTGACGGGATTTCCAGACCAAAACCATTGGGTGGTATGATCCCTCTACCATTTGGTTGTCGTCCGGTAAACTTCTGATTATACTTTCATTAGTACTGGATCGGTCCGTCTATGGGCGCCATCCTTGCTCCGTTATTCTACGCCATTCTCAAATAGTCCGTAACGGCTTTTCTCCCCTGTTAGCTTCAGGCTAATTTTTGACTTGACAGCTACGACTGTTTCATGCTAAACCCAGGACAAGACGCCATCACGTCTGTAGTTGCTCTCAGGAGTGAAATGAACGATGTAACGTCCATTGACAATGGAAATGACAGAAAGAGCGGTGGTAGTGCTGTTTAGTAATGAGCGGGGAAACTGGAACGGTACATATCTATATAGTGGTCCCAGCTCTCCATTTGTTGATACTTTCTTTGTGCTCCTGCTCTTTCTTAGCACGTCTCTCCACGGCCGGCTTTGAGTTGGCCCAGAAAAATAACATCACATTGTCCTCGTCCCATACTGGCTGCTCCGAGTCTGTGGCTGCCCCAGAACCCGTACCGCCAGGTTGTTGTTGAATCCCCTGAGCGCGGGCATCCGCCAGCTTAGCAATTGTTGTTGTGCGATCACCAACACTTTTTGTTGGACCCATGGCCATGGTTTCAGGTGCCTGGGGACGTGGAAGACCTGGGCGATTGTTGAGAACATCCTGATTTCTACCCCAGCATTTCACAGCGGCCGCACCATAGTTGTAGTGGAGTAAGAGATCAGAAGGTTTGGGTTTGTGGTGAGATATGAACGCGGCATCAGTGTTATTTGGAAAAAAGGCAGGAAGGATGGGATCATCGTTGCCAATGGCGAGCCATTGCAGTGTGTATCGCGACGAAGGCGGGTAACTAGTACCATTGGGAAGATTGCGGAGACGTCGGTCGGGAATGTCGTTTGTTCGGAGGATCTGATTGGGTGTCTGACAGGCTGGTGTAAGGAGGATGGCCAGAGAATAGGTGTAAACAAACCTTCAGTACGACGGCTGCCCGAGAATCAAAGTAAGGAGTATGGAGAGAACCGGTGCCCATGATCCCATTCCTGATGTCGTTTATACTTTTCAAAGTATCAAGGCTTGGCTCATTACCGTGTGGTCGGTTTGCAATGACGAGTTGGAACCACTAGACAGGCGATCAGGCTAGTTTCAGGGAAAGATCGTAAAGGAGACTTGCCTCATCGCCTTTGCTCCAAGGAATGATGTGCATACCAACACCTGGGGGCAAACCGGTCCACACACATTGTTGCCCGTCCCGCGTGGCTAATTCCCGACGGAAACCCTCCTGGATTCCTGTTTGAGACGATACCTGGCTGGGCAGCTTGATGACCTCAAGGTCAACAGCGTGAGAGAGAACATCTGAGGTGTCGTTAGCTTCAGAATCACAAAGAAATGTAAAAGGCAACGTTGTTGAGATGCAGGCAACCTGTAGTGGTAAACCCCCATGTCGACTAATTTGCAATTCAAATTGACCGGGTGTCCTTGTCCATCCTGCAATGATCCTTCCACTCCTAGGACGCACCACCCAAGGTATTGAAGATACTTGGGAGGGTGACGGCAGACTTCCCTGATGACACGAAGCGGTATTTCAAGGTAAAATGAACCAGGTTGCCGCCGTTCAAAAAGAACAAGGTGGACATGACCTTCCGGCGGTGTAGTTTGAGCAGTGATATCGAGATAGACAGGGTGGTTGTCATGTACAGACATTTTTACGGTACAAATGTGTCGGGGCTAGGAAATGGGAACGGCAAGGGTGATGATGTCGAAGTTGCTGTCTACAAGAGATGTCTGAGCGATTATGAATATAATATCAGTGGCTACATCGATAATGAAATACGGTGAGACAAAGCTTGTACCATATTTTCACTCAACCACTATGAACACATGCTCAGTCCTACTTACCTCCCCCCAGCTCCGCGTATCCGTGCCAGTGGCGGCAACGAAATCGGGCACTGATAAGGTGCCCTTGGTGATTACCATACAACCCTGATACATGTATGATTAAGTTTGGCACGGGGTCTCCAGACTCGCTCCATACCCGTAGAAAGAAGCGCATCCTTGCAGGTCCCTCGTCAAAGATGCACGTCGCCCTCCATGTCTTTGCCTGGTTAATGGCATACTTTCTTCACATGTCGGATCGTAGTAGACAAAACACGAACAAGTTGGTTACTCCTAGATAAACCTTTACAACCCGAACATCATGTGCTCCCAAGGAGTTCCGTCTCATGTTCCAAGATTGTCATAACCTCGGGAAACCTGGGGGTGAGCTTGCATTTAAACGGAACAGGGTGACTGCCGGCATGTAAGTTTCCCATTATCAGCCCGCGGACAAAACAGAACGACTCGGACTTACACGACAAGGCCATTGTCAACACAGCCATCTACATCTATCGGCGTCGGCTTTCCAAACGCATCCAAACGCTTCTCGATGTTCATCGCCCACAACATCATCGCCATATCCATGAATAGCGTATTGTTGGCTACATGCATGCCCACGCAGATCCTCCTTCCAAATCCATACGAGAAGTGGCCTTCCTCCTTTGATTCTGCTGCGCCAAGGTGGCGTGCTGGGTTGAAATGCTCTGCATCCTCCCCGTGGATATCTGGATCACGGTTGAGATGCCACACGTTTGGTATGACAGTCGTGCCCTTGGGAATGAAATGACCTGTTACAATCCATGAGACTGTGTTGCCTGAAAAAAATGAGGGATTACCTTCATACCAGTCATCTTGGATCAGACGATGTGGGATTCCGATGGGGATAACGGGGCGCCAGCGCAGAGCCTCTTTGACCATGGCGCGAATGTACGGGAGCTGCTCAAAGTGAGCGAAGGATGGCAGACGGTCGCGACCGACGACATTGTCGAGTTCTGCTTGGCCACGTTTTTGGACATCAGGGTAGAGTATCATGGCGAGCATCCACCAGGACAGCACGCCAGCGCTCGATTCGGCACCAGCCCCACTATGACAAGTAAATGTTGCAACAGTGGTCACGGTGATGATATGCGGGAGCAGGTACGCACTATAGCGACACGGCCAACCAACTGTTCTGACGCAGAGATAGTCCATGTCGGCCAATGTCCTTGATAAGAGATGCTGAAAAACTATGCCGCTCGTCACCATTGGTCTGTTTCAAGGAATATGAGACTAGAATGCATATCAGGGGAAGATGTACAAGAACACGAACAACACGGGCGCGGACGCCTTCGAAGAGATGCTCAAGCACCGCGGAGTCATGGACACACCATTCTTCGGCCTCGCGCTTCCACTTTGCGAATCTTCAAGACTCACGCCTTGATACAGTCCTCCATGGGAAGAGTGAGGACTACGTACCTGCTAGGGATCGCAACAAGGAACGGAAAAAACTCTACGAAATGCGCCCCGGGTGCCATCGCACGGGTCACGCGGGCAACCATGTTGTTGATAAAAGTGACAGACTTGTCCTCCTCCGACTCGATCGGAGGGGAGTCATACACGACGGACATGAGGACAGACGCCGTTGCTCGGCGAACGTGCTTTTCCCAGTGATCAGGCGTGGCGAGCGTGTCTCTGACAAGGTGCAGAGCTTCCGTAGCTTGCGCGTGATGATATGAGGTGACCATGCCCTTGTGAAGGCTTTCACGGGAGGCCTTGCGCATACGACGCCAGCTAGATCGAGCTCCCAGTGAGTAGGTTGTGTGGGGAACAGTGGGGCACAGCGAACTCACGTTTCGTTGTAGCTGCACAGGGGGAGCAAGAGCCCGTCTGTGAGTATGTCATTGGCAACTATGTTACGTGGGCGATCCGAATATATTCCAGCACGACGATCGAGAAGGTCAGCTGCGGCCTGGTGAGAATTGAGAACGAGCATAGGCTGTCCCAAGGCGGTGAAAAACACAAGATCCCCTGCTGATCCCCTCAGATACAGCAGTAGATCTCGTTCGAGGGTGCCTACCGTAAGCCTTCTTCCACTCTGTAAAAATAAGCCATGGCTCCCCAGTGATCTGCAGCGCGCTTCCGATGAGAGGAAGGCCTGTGGGTCCGCTGAAGTCTCAATGAAGACGGGAGCGTACGAGAATCGACAAGCGCTTACGGCGGAACCTTGCGCCAAGGGCTTCTGATATAACGAACAGCAATGAAAGTAGAGATGGCTACGAGAAGAGTTACAGAGAAAGGGCCATATGTCAGAACTTCCTTGAGAGCAAGAGAGCTGGATTCTGTGGGCCAGTTCGAGAAGAGTGCGGCCATGTGGAGTGACTGGAACAACCGACTTACCAGACTTTATACCGTGACGCAGATCCTGTCTGGCCCGGGTACAATTGTTCAGCCATATGGTTCGAGCATAACCGGGGCAGGTCGCTTGTGATGATAAAGATGGAAGCCTCCTTGTATTTCTGCCTTCGTGATCTATAGGGCGCGACATCGCGTGACTCGCGGATCACGGCCGTTCTCGCAAGTCTCTCTCAGACAAAGACGCACAATTTTTACACCTGAAAATGATTGGTTTGCCAGTAGCGGCTGGGTACATTCGACTAATCACCTACGAGTCTGATCGTGAGTTGAGAGCTGCGGATTTAGGCTATCCTGGGACGCACGGCTTTCGCGACCCAGATACACATAGCCTTACTTGGTAACGACCGATATGCGTGAAAACCAGCCCTGATGTCGGGAATGCAGCGAACACTCATATGGAATGCCCTGCTGAGCCTAGATGAAAGCCTCGCACCAAACCCTTGCCAAAAACCAAGAAAGACCAACTCAGAAAATGCTGCAACAACAAGTCACATCAGCAAAACCTGTTCAAAGCAATAAAATCTCACTATCATCCAGGCACGAAGCCCGAGTCTTTTCAATTGTCAGCACAGAGGCTGACATTTTCACACATTTTCGGACACGAAAGGAAGGAGCCCTAATTTTCACGCAATAAACACTCACGCAAAACTGAAAAATCAGACAGAAAGCACGTACCCAGGTAAATTCGAATGCACTGGCTTCTAAACGAGCTCGAGGTGTTTTTTGGGTCAAATACACGGAAGAGATATGAGAAAAAACAACGTTGCACGAAAACGCCGAAGACTTGAGGTGGAGCTCGAAGATATCATAGAGGCTGACTTCGAAACCGAGGATGAAGGCGAGGACATCAAACGTCTCCGACGCTGAATTACAACAGCTCTTTCGACAACTCGGGGGTCTCTGCCCTGTAAAACTCGGTGAAGCCAAGTCTGCACTAGGCTTGTCACAATTTGCGTCGTTTCCGTGGGCGGGTTGGGCTGAGGGATGAAGCAGGATATCATGATGATGATGAGCTACTGGAAGTGAGTCGGAGGCTGCGCGTTGCCATGTACACATTTGGCATGTTTTTCGTATTTACAGGAAGAGCTCGAGAAGTCGATCATGATCCAGAAGCTGACGGAGGTGACTCAGAACTGGATCGCTGGGCAACCTGTGCCTGTCTTCATCCGAATCGCGGTCGTACCGTCATCGTACCACGGGGGTGATGACCTTGATGTACTTGTTCCATCCGCGATCCGAAGCTTGAAGGCGTACATCGAGTGCGACGCCGATAACCACGTGAAAGTCAACTGACGATTAATTGACGCCAGTGGCCCGGAGTGGCAGCTCGAGACTTGGACGGGACGAACGAGTTGTGGAGGTCTGTCATTCGAAAAGACCAGTGTTTCCCATATGGCCAGAGCTTTTACACGAAAAGTCAAGTCAGTGAACGGTTCGTACTATGTATCCACTGGCACTTCCAAATGCTTACAATTGCCAGCACCACCCACTGGAGAATTAGTGTGCTGCATTTTCACACTCTCATCCTCCTTGTGGAAGACGTCCTGGATATCATGCGATATTACCATCACCGGTGAGTTCTTGTTCCACGAAGAAGAACCCTTGCCGTGCACGAGTAAACCGACACAGGCTGCCGGCGGCAAGTGTGTCTTCCTAGCGACCTCGCAGGTCCATCTGTCGTAACGACGAGTGGCCGCCTCCTAAGGCCTAAGGTATAACGATAACGGGAGACACCCATACCCTCCGCGACGCCACAAAGGGGAAAGTGTCTATCGTTGACCCCCCTCCCACACGGACCCCCCTCCCACACGGACCACCGTACCCAAACAAAACAGCGGCTGAAATCGGCATCCGGTCGGAACGTTTCTATTTGATACCGTCCGTCTGGATTCGTCGTAGGGCAGCTCAATCTTCCTGATCCGCCCGATCGAGATAATCCAGGGAATCGGATCGACGGATCTGTGCGGGGCATGTTCAAGTTTGCGGATGACGTTGTAACGTCGTAGTAGTAGTAGTAGGCAGCGAGTGCAAGCTATTGCGTGTACGTGTGTGGTTTCGTTAATATACAGCCATATGTTCAGTACAGGCAGAATCAAAGCCCGGGATTCCGCTGTCTGAGCGCATGCGTATAGAGCTATAATCGGAGGACCGAACATGAAATTGCACGCTGGCACCTGATCGGGTTCGTGTGAAATCTTGAAGCTGTAGAGGAGATCAAACCAAGCGGGAAGACCCCCTCGGACCTCTCGGTCCCCTGTAAGAAGGGATGTTGCTATGTATAGAGGTACCAGAGGCTTCGCCGCTAAAACGTGAAACAGGTAGCAAGGTCAAAGGAGGCAGATGAAGCCGAGACTCACAGACAATGGGGCTGCACCGACAGTCGCAGTGCGTAAGTAGTACAGCGGTCGGGCCAGGATGGAGCGCACTACGATGTTCACAGAGTGACCAGCATGTGAATGGGAGTCTAGCTGGGGTTTCAGGTAGTGATTTATACCGTGCCCAAGGCGGAAGAGCGACTCGGCACGGAGTAGTGCAGTGGGCAGAATTGATTTTTCGTAGGGCTGCCGACCAGCCTGAGAATGGTAGTTGCCATGACGATAATGTCGCAACTCCAGTCTTCCCCGCCGTTGGACAACCCCATGCCTGTTGCATCATATGGGCGTGGCGATGTACTAGATGCTTTCCAGCGGTGGTAATAGATGTGGTGAGAATACATTGTGCGTGGTTTTTCCGGTGTCTGCAGATTCAGAGTTTCAAGTGCACTGACGGCAGTGTAATAGATCTTCCTCATTATTGAGCGACCATTTGATTTTCCGGTCATTGATTATGATAGAATATTAGGCCGCCAATCATCGATGACTCGGAAGCTCGACTCGGAGGAATCCATAATCGATGACCATGCGGCTGCTGCCTACCTCCGCACCCCATCGTCACGGACTACTATCACAAGACAAGCCAACCTTGCAACGCGCGTTCTCAGGTGATATCTATAACACAGGGCTATGCAATTGACTTCAACTTGTTTTTCACAAGTGCTTGTCCGGTATGGTATAAATACTGAAGCTTTCTCCTGAGAGATTCCTCAGTTGAACTCCCATTTTCCATTCATCCGTGCTGGTCACTGTTGAACTTATCTTACATTCATCCTCCCTTTCACCATAACAATGCGCTTCACCCTAGCTTTTCTCGTCCTTTTACCACTCTTCGCGACTGTCGGCGCTGCCCCGTTGCCCGTGAGTCTCAAATTTATCTAGATTTCATGACCGACCTTGACCTTTCCTTGTGACCTTGCAGGATAATTCACCCGCCACTAAGGGTTTCAATATACAGCAAACTTCACCTCGCCGTGTACGTCCATATTTCCTTCAGGGATCCTGTACGATATAATGATGTCTTTTGTCTACAGGTGTTGAAGCCTTCATTCGAATGGGGCTTTCCTCGGAGATACAGGTCACACGTGAGGAAACAAGTCGCTGATGAGGCCCCGACCCTCGCCACATCCGCAAAAGCGACAATGACGGCCCCCGGACATGCCCATATCGCATATTGGAAGAACGGAAAATTCCTCAAAAGTGGTGTCGTTCTCATCTCCGAGCATGATGAACAACCGCCATGCGCGTCATGTTTGCCATTTGGTAGTAAAAAGTCCAAGTGATGTAACCGGTTATTTAAATTTAGAGGGTTGACGTTGACGCCAATCATCGTGCGGACTTGAGTCTCGTTGGCCACAAATGGCGACAAGCCTGAGATATACCTATATATCACTATCCACCGTCAGAAGGCCGCTATCCAAAGGAAACAGCCGCATGTGGATTTCACTCTCCATTCCAAAGTACATCTCAAAGGTCCAACGACCCATCAGACTCACAACGCGCATATGACCATCGTTCGTTTGGTCTCATTTGACTGGGCGTGATTGAAAGAGTCACACGCAGCTGGCACTGAGTACTCCGGGTGGGCATAATTATATATAAGCGCCCGGTCTCACCTGAAGCTTGAAGCTTGAAGCTCGAAGGTGCTCAATCATCGTCCTTTCAGTTGTCCGTAGACGCTTTCAAAACACTTTCAAAACCACGCGCGAATTGCTAGTATTCTTGCCACATCCATCACCGCCGCTCGAAACGCCTCTACATGGCCACACCCATATGGAGACGCGGAAAGACACGCAAAAGGTATGGGTTGCCCAACGGCAACGGCGGGGAAGACTATGCGCATGAATTTGAGGAGTTGCGACGTCCACGGCATACTTCGGCTTCGTGGCAACTACCGTTCTGCCATTTCGACCAGCAGACCCACGAAAAATGGAGTCTGCCCTGTGTGAGTGCGCAACTTGACTCCCATTCACGCGCTGGCCACGGAGTCTTGCTTCATTTTACCGATAACAACGCGCACCATCCAGGCGTTCCCTCCGTCCTGAGCTGATCACGATATGTATTTGGTGCGTAGTACACATCCCCTTCATACGACGATCGAACGGCAAAACCACTGGCAATCATCACTGATGGTCAGGCTACGTGTGCTGACTATCACAAGACAAGCCAACGCGTATTCAAGCTTCAAGTTCTCAGGTGACATACTAGTATATCTAGCAGACAGGGCTATGCTATTGACTTCTTCTTTCACATGTTTGTCTGGTATGGTAGAAATGCTGAAGCTCTGCTACCAGTGAGCGATTCCTCAGTTGAACTCCTATTTACCATTCACCCGTGCTGGTCATCCATTCATCCATTTACCCACAGCAATGCGCTCCATTCTAGCTTTCCTCGTCCTTTTACCACTTTTCGCGACTGTCGGTGCGGCCCCGTCGCCCGTGAGTCTCAATTGTATCTAGATTTTATGGCCGACCTTGACCGTTCCTTGTGACCTTGCAGAGTCGTCATTCCACCTCCACTGGTCTGTACGCCCGCGGTGACAATATCGACGGACCTCCACCTCGCCATGTACGTCCATATTTTCTTCAAGGATCCTGTACTATTTTGTCTACAGGTGGTGAAGGCTTCATTCGCGCTCGGCGTGCGCAATAAGTTCAAGCCACACATCAAGGAACAAATCGGTCTACATGTATGGGCCCCGTCTACCGCCACACACGCAGAGGTGACAATGCTGGCCCATAGACATGCCAATGTCGCATATTATGCGGGCAAAACACTCATCAGAAATGACTCCGTTATCATCGCCAAGTGTCAGGACCAACTTAAACTGGGTTGTTTTCCGTTGAAGTAGTCTGGTCATTACAATGATGTACATGTGATACGTCGACCATCGCCTGCACAAATTTATGACGAGGGTTGATGCCGATTATCGTGTGGACTTAAATCTCATAATCGTTGGCCACAAAAGGCGACAAGCTCGAGATATCACTATCTACTGCCGGAAGGCCGCGCTATCCAAAGGAAACAGCCGTATGAAGGGGACGAACAAAGGAGGCGTGTCTTTTTTCGATCTCTCGAGCTCATTGTCTGTCAACGTCCCGACATCGGCTCCGAAGGGCGAGCCTGCTGCCATGACGTTCAAGTTCGCATGTACATTCGAGGCATCCGAGTCATCCCGGCGCGCTGCCGGGGGGACGAAAATCATGCAGCGGCTGAGCAAAAAAAAAACATTCAAGATCGCTTCGTTATCGTGGCGGCAATTCGCCAGCTAGCAATTGCCAGCACTGAGTGCCAGGTGGGCACTGGGCCCATAGGCGCCCGGTCTCACCCCCGAAGCTTGAAGGTGCTCAATCATCCTCAGTAAAAACGGAAATTCAAGTAAAAGTAATGCAATAGTCAGTTTTGACCAAGTTTTGACTAAAAGCCCATTTTGGCCCCATTTGCATGACTACAATTGTTGTATAATAGTCAGCCATTAGTAAATGCAACCAAGTCCATTTTGTTGTTCACATCAATTTCAGTCACAAAAGTTGTGTAAAAGTACATGTATAGTCAGCAGGTAGTAAAGTGTTTTGTCATTCGCATCAAATTTCAGTTGTACATAGTCATACAAAAGTCCCCTTATAGTCAGGGAATTTGTGATTTCAGTCAGCTGTTAATCAGTACATATGCCTACTACTACCAATGTACCCTCTCACTCTTCTTCTGCTGCTCCATCCCCCCCCTCGCTCTCTACCATGATAATATAGTATATGACTTCCCCTATCTACTTTCCTTTATATTGTGACACTTACTACACCTGGAGGTCACACACTTCGTGCACCTCCAGGTAAGATACTCCTTTAGTCTATCTAGTATACCTCTAATATACACACACTTCGTGCACCTCCAGTCTCAGCTTTCCCTGCCAGAGATATACCCACATCTCTGGCTGTCATACCAGTACTAAGCCCCTTCTCCTAGCCTACACCCTGGCTGCACGTGTGCTGTTCCAGTGATGCAGTGCAGTTAGGGGGCTTTTCTCTGCACCCCTACCCTGCTCTGTTCTGTCTTGGTCCTGTGTTCGCACTGAGCATTGGTCAGTGGGCCGGCAATGGCATTGATGCGGCACTAGGGATGTGGATGGAGCAAGGGGTCTAGGTGTTGAGCAGGCATGGTCACAACTGACCAGATGGTGTGTTGAGAGGGCTAGCCTACTGCTTGACCTGGAGATCGACAGCTTGGTGCCGGGTGCTGTGGATGTATACACGCCATCGTGGATGAGGCTGTCATAGTGACGCTGGGGGTGTGGTGAACTCACCCCTGGGTTTTAAATATCTCCTCCCTTGGGGGTGGTCTTGGCAGCTTTATGAGCCTGTGCACCTGGGTTGTGTATCCAAGTCGTTTGGAAGAGGCTGGATGTGGCTGGTGTGCCACATTGTGCTGGCGCTTGGTAGTGTGGTGTGTCGAAACACACACATCAGTTGCATGTAGTGAATAAATAGACTGTATGAAAGAATTAATAGGGACTCAATGAGAAGCCCTGCATGTGCCCCGAGAGATCGGGGCCACATTGCCTGCATACAGTGGGCGGCTTATGGTGGCAGTGATACTTGCTTTCCTGGACTGCCAACTCTCCTTCCATCTTCTGGACTGTCCCTGCTGCAAGGTGCTCACATGTCATTTCATGGTGGGGTTGGAGATGGGTGTCGGATGGGTGCAGAGTTGGTGGGTGGTGCAACACCAGAGTGGTTGATGGTAAGTCTTAAAGTCCTAGGGGTAGAAAAATCAGTAGAACATGAAATCCCGCCTTCTGGGCTAACTTCGGGCAGTTTTAGGTGCGAAGGCAAGCCAAAGCTGTATATAATACAACAAGTGTGTCTGACAAGTCGTTCTGCTTGAAGTTGAATTTAGGGCCGGCTGGAAATGACTTGAGGAAGTAAAACTTAGCCTGAACTTTATGCACAAGCGACTTGAAGCCTAGTCAATATCCTGTCAAGCTGTATTGAAGCTCAGACAATCTCCGTCTTACATCTAATCATATCTAAGGAAAACCTAGTCATATCTAATCATTGTAGTTTATCGTATAGATAGTGTTGTAGATTCACATGTTCACAAGCAAATTCAAGTTAAGTATGCTCAAAGTACAAATGTCATTATTAATTAATTATTACAATGCAAGACACAGAAAGCCCAAAACACAGCAGTGCGAGAGACAGCAGCAAATCTACAAATGACTTGGATCAAAATTACCTATCCCCTCTTTTGCTTGGGCACCCTTCCAGCGGCCACTGTCTTATTCTCCTTCTCCTCAACGTCTATCTTCCTGATTCTGTAGCCAAGAATCGGATGGGTTTCAGTAGGTTTTATGTCAGAATTGACAGCAAGGTGAAGAGGCCCACTGCCCTCGGTCACCAGTACACACTTTGTCAGAATGGTGACTGGTTCAGCAAATAGTGAGATCTCTTCAGAATCTTTGAGTTTAACAAAACTAAAGCTGTAGGTATAAGATACACAATAATCATAGAGGAGACAAACATAGACTTACTCATTCTCAACAAGGGTGATATCAGTGTCCTCTTCTTTAACAAGCTCATCCTTGGTTGCATTTCATATATTAATGATGAGAGTCTACATATTCATTAGCATATTCACCAAAATATTGCCAGGAAGACTCACCATTTCTTGTTGCTACAGAATTAAAGAAAGTAGTGTGAGTCTGAGTCCAAGTGAAGTTACTAGCAAAATGAGAAAAGCTGTACATTACTGCTGGCATCAGTGATGGGGAAGTTCACCATATAGGTGACATACTTGGTGTAAATGATATTGACATTGATTTTGAGAACTTTATTTACAGCGATAGACTCGGACATGGTAAGAGATGTGAGTCTTGTTATCATGTGATTAGACTCGGACTCGGAGCACTACATGAACGCACCAGGCTCGGAGTACTACTGTGACTGCAGAAAGTGTGGTTTTACCAGCAAACATGTATCTGAAAGGACATTCCAGAGACACAAGAAGGACCGGGCAACTCATTTCTCACCTCAATTCCGTCAATATCTGCACTCTGACAGTCCGGACAAACCTAGCACCTCTGGGCCATCCAAGTCATTGCAGCATGGATCATATCCTGTATTAGAGTCAGATGATGATGAAGACGATCTTGCAGTATGTCATTGAGTTATTTAATTATCACACTAATGATGTTCTGCAGACTCACACGATGAAGAGGCAGTGCTCTCCTGTCCAAGCCAGCCTTCCCACCCAGCAGCCTGAGGACACTCCAGAATCTCCAAACACAGGGCACTTTCTTGATGTCCATATGGATGATCACACAGATCTGCCCCCAGAAGTATTTTCTAAAGCCCAAATGGATAGTCATAACGATTGGCCAACAGGACTCTTCACTGACATCCATATGGAGGATTCTGGTAATCTTGAGGGACAACATGAGAATCTTGATTGTGCGGATAACCCTCCCATAGTACTGATCCTCAATGATCTCCATCTGTCACTTGATTTTATTCAAGCTTTAAGAAATGCAAAGCTCGAGAGCCGCAACGACGATGATGCAGACATGCTCAATTGTCTTTTTAACCCTTTCACAAAGCACTTAAAGGTCCCTGACTGCTTCTTCCACCTCTCCATTGACCTATTTTTATCGCAAAACAACTCCTCCGACAAAACATACAACAAAACCTGTGCTGCCATACTTCGCTGCCATCCAGATGATGACATCCTTATGTTCGCTCAAGTGAAACAATATGTTGCCGAACTAAGTGGGATCCACCCTCTCCGTCATGATATGTGTCCAAACATGTGTATGGCCTACACTGGTCCCTTCGTTGACCTCAACAAATGTCCTTATTGCGACGAACCTTGTTATGACCCCATTCACCTCGCTACTAGGCATAAAAAACCACAGCATCAGTTCTATACACTCCCACTCGGCCCACAGCTACAGGCCCTCTGGTGCTTGCCTAGTGGAGCAGAGGAGATACATTATCGTGAATGCATGACAGCACAGATCCTCAAGGATATTGGGTATGTGGAAAGCAAAATCAATCCCTTGACAACACTCGAATCATATGATGACTTTATATTCAGCAGCGATTATCTTGAGGCCGTTATAGACAAGAGAATCAAAGACAGTGATATGGTGCTAATGATCTCAATAGATGGTGCACAGCTGTACCAGAATAAGGTCTCTGATTGTTGGATATACATGGATCATCTTCAACTATTTGCCTGATCTGCGGTACATGAAAATCAAAGTTCTCCCAGGTGGTTTCATTGGTGGTCCCAACATGTCGACTCATACTCCTACCCCGGACTTTATCACATCAAAGCAATACAGAACAATGGTGGGTTGAAGGTTTGGGACGGTGCTCGCAAGGTGGCTTTTAGATTGAAACTCTTCATTGTGATTGCAGCCGCAGACATGCCAGGACTGGTCTACTTTAGCAGTCTGGTCGGCCATCATGGCAAATGTGGGTGTCGAGTATACTGTGCACTCAAAGGTCGACACAAACCTGGTGCCTCGCATTATTACCCTGCACGACTCAAGCCAGATAATTACACCGTCAAAAGGTGCGACCACCCTGATGTTGAATTGATGGACTCTCTCTTTGAAGAGACAGATGCACGTGCAGCATGCTATGAAACCAACCTCACGACTGTCCTTCAGTCACCAAATCCAACTCAATTCGAAAAATGTTGTCTCCAAACTGGCATCACCAAGCCCAGTATTATCAGGGCTTTCGACAACAACCATATGTTTTCAATTCCAAACATCTTCTCACTAGATATTATGCATCTAGGTGACATCAACATTCCCACCCTACATCTTGACTTATGGTGCAGTACAATGGACTGTGGTTCCACAGATAATCGGGCACTTTGGGACTGGGCCGTATTGCAGGGAGAAACTTGGAAGGCCCACAGACAAACAGTCAGGAATTGCAAGCTGTATCTGCCAGGTTCATTCGACTGTCCTCCACACAACATTGCAGAAAAGATTAACAGCAGATATAAAGCATGGGAGTTTCTTTTGTATTTTTATGTGCTCGGCCCCGCTCTACTCTACAGCATTCTCCCGCACAAACACTGGAAGCATTATTGCAAACTTGTATACGCCATGCAGATTCTCCATCAACATAAAATCATACACCATCAACTCACCTCAGCCCATACTACACTAGCTGAATGGTCCACGGAGTTCGAGGTGATGTACTGCCAGTGTTGAGCTGATCGTTTGCACTTTGTCTGTCCATGTGCTCATTCAGTCCTCCACCTACCCAAGGAAGTTGTCCATGTTGGCCCAGTGTCATATTCTTCGCAATGGTGTCTGGAAAGAACAATTGGTAATCTTGGTGAGGAGATTAAGCAGCATTCGAACCCATATGTCAATTTGTCGGAGAGAGGGCTTCGGAGGTCGCAGGTCAATGTGTTGTATGCAATGCTTCCTGATCTGAATCCTGCAGGAGAGGAGAAACTTCCATGAGGTTTGAAGGTCCTTGGCAATGGCTTTGTGTTGCTGTGTGCAATGGACAACTGTCATCAGCCTGTGCATGATTGTGAAGGAGAAGCTATCCGGACATACCTCGAGCAACTCAGGTGTCCGATTTCCGACCAGCCAGGGTGATGTCCTTTGGTTGTCAGATGGGCCAGACTCTGTCTACCCAATGATCAGATTGCACATTCAGCTTGGAAGGAAACTCTGAGGCCACTGGAACAGAATCAGATGGCCCAGAACATAAAAGTAAGCACATCTGTCTTATCATCATTATTCTGTCTAAATAAACCATAGTTCTCTTGCGATAATGACTTGCATTTCGGGGAGGTCTTGTTTTTCCTCCAACTACATGTGCATGACAAGATCAAGACTCTCGTGCTTGTGTCAGTCTTGTCACCACCTCATCAAGTGCTGTTGCAGGAGTCATGCTACACAGTATGGTACTGCACACATCAAGGCAATGTCGCCCTTAGGATCATTGACGCAAAGGCCATTGAAGTAGTGGTTTGCATTATACCTCACAAGATGAACCTTCCGCCAGCGCCTTCTGCTGACTTTTCTGTCTTAGTGCCATATGACAGGGTGTTTGTTGGAGAGAAGCCTGGACTTGCTCTAGCACATATGGCAGGCACAGATGACGATGACGACAACAAGGGGTAGTTTTCTTTGTATATAACAAGACAATGTATAATAGTATACATGCAGTATCTCATAGGGTCACAAATTGTCGCAGTCACCGTGACAGCTCTCTTCGACATTGGACTCTCTGTATACCAATGGACTTGTTCAATCCTGCCTATCAAGCAGATCCAATGGGACCTCCTTCAGAAACCAGCTTCATGTTTCCTTCTCGAGCTTCAACATCTTTGTCCAACCCGTTTCATTTTGATCTTAGCAGTAGCAATTCAGAATCACCAGCATCGAGTTATCAGTCATTCAGTCCCTCTATGGCCTGGGGGTGTAGACCATCAAGACCACCTGAACTATCATTCACAGGCTACTCACACAATGTAAGTAAATCATAGCATGCCAGTGGTTTACAGCTTAACAACTTGAAACTCACTGCTCACATCTTCAGACCCACCCAGGCCCCAATTCTCCAACAGATAACACGACTGGAAGCTCAAGCACTCAAATACTTCATTCAGCATCACACACAGACCTCATAAGCTCAAAGAATCCCGCATATACTCAACTTTTCTAATGATATTCTGAATTACAGCTCGAGAAATCTCAATTAAAAGAACACACTGTCGCACTCTCAATTGAAGTCACAACATACAAGTACACCTTATATACTAGCATTACTAATGAACTAATCATCATATATTGGCAGATCTGCATTTACCGAACTCGTCAATGCTGTCCCGAATACTTTGTCAAGTGATCTCAAACCTACTACACAATTGGCCCCGCTGAATCCACAAGACTTTCCCGCTGTGAAATTCTGGCAGAAATCTGATTTAACCAGAGCAAAGAAAGAGGAAGACAGTGTTTCTGACTTATCCCTACACTGGCCTCAGTGGGGGGGTGCTCGAGCCACCAGGGGCAAGAATGTTGCAATGAGGTTTGTCAAGTTTGAAGACGGCAGTATCATTGATGGATTCAGAGCCAAGTCCATGCACAACAAAGCCCGATTGATCTGGTATGAGCTCGTACACTGTCACACCTGAAACTGGGTTTCAGTTATGTTACATAGAATATACCTTCAACAATATCCTCTATTTTACAAAGCCAATGACAACATCATATAGGATTGACAAGCTACA
>QLPF01005669.1:0-20471 GCA_003314045.1 Hygrophorus pudorinus | reverse complement strand
CCTCTGAATCTTTTCTACCTCGAGTTGACACCCCCATCCTGATACTCAGTCATTGTATACCACGCGTTTGATCTAATCGATCGATCGCGAAATGTTTTATCATACAGCACCATCGTGTTACATATAGAACGTTAGACGGTGAGGAGCCGTCCAAAAAAAATCAAACAGATGCCAGTGCCATGAGACTGAAATTTAGATTCTCCCCCTTTTCTCGCTGAACGAACTCCTTCACTAGGTTCAACCCACCTTCGCCCAACACGTCTCCATCTTCGTCAAGCACTTTGCCCCTATTTACTGGGCCTTTTTTGCTCCCGTCCATCTCATACAGCTGGCCATTCTTGTGCGATTGAACAAAGCAAACGTAGTGAAACTCAACTTCGTCCTCGGCATTAGTGGGTACAGCGCTGTCTCCCTGCTTGGCGGCGTCGGCATGAGACGCTTCCAAAGCTATCGAGTCTTCGAGGGCTACCGCACGATCGTGAGGCTCCAGGGGGACACAGGTCGTGAGGAGATTCTCAAGTAAAGAATCGGGTTCTACAGTGGGTTTGGTATCAAGCTCGGAGGAACGCTAGCATAAGAACCGACAACTCACTTATGAAATGCCTGGCCTTTCCGTTGGAGACTGCGTGTAGGATTCCATACAATCCACAAGCATTGTGAATGGTCTGCTTAAACCAGACGACATCTTCTTCGGGGCCACTGCCAGTGTACACCGGTCTGTCGGATTCCTCGGCAGCTATCTGCTTCGCATAGGTCTCGCTGGTGGGAAAGACCAGAATCAGCGCCAACGCTGGACGAGGAACCATGGCCAGTAGATCGGGATCATCGAGTGAATAGACATCCTGAAACTGAAGGCCGGTAACGCCTAGTTTGTTGATTAATTTTGTGAAGACTTCAGGGTTGGATTCAAGAGGCATGTAATGTTTTCGGGACCTGGGAGCATTCGACTCGGAGGACATGACCGCGATGTTCAAGGCGAGACCTTACCACGTGACTGCTGGGCGCGTCTTCCGATGGACATCAAGATTCGCTACCTGAGAGCTCCTACTGGTAGGCATAGTTCTCTGACTCTTGTGAATATATTGCAAAGGAGTGTCAGTGCCAGAGGTCGAATGTATCGTTGTAGTCCTGGTGAGGGCATTCGAAGAAGGTTGGCTTCCTTCATGTCTGGTAGTAATCCTGCTAGCTGAACTATTGACTAGTTTTTCCAGACGACGTATTCGGGAAAATGGTCACCGGCGGAGATACATCATTGATCACACATGACTTCCGCGCACGCGTGAAAGCAGGAGCAATTGGAGGAGAGATTTTTGTAGCTGCCACTGGACTTGAGCCAGAAGATATTGTGGGTGCTGCAGTCTGGTATGGACCGGGACAGGACAAATCGGCTACGTGAGCAGTTTACCCAAGTGGATAGACTTTTTTCAACAAGCGAACATTTCAGTGAAGCACAGAGGAATGTGCTCAGTGAATTGACTCGGGTCTTACCTGAGGAACTACGTCAATGGCACACGGCACACGTACGATACCTATTCGTCATCATTTCTGGTTTCTGACCTTCACTTTCTAAGCTGTTTCCTAAACTGAAGGGATTTACAGAGAAGACAATTGGATCAGCTTACAGACAAAACTCTTGGCATCTTAGCCTACTCGGAGTCGTCCCGCGATACCAAAGGAAGGGAATCACACGTTCTTTTATCAGAACCGTCGAGGAGTTGGTCCGTGGTCATCTATTTAATGGGCAATTCACGTGTCAACCTTCATTCATAGGCACAAGAACGGAACATACCACTTACTGTTCAGGCAACGAGACCCATTAATGTGAGGCTGTCCCGTTCACATATCAGTTGCAACTCAAATTGTTCTTGGCACCAGGTTGTCATCTACAGACAACTAGGTTTTCGGGCTCAAGGCGAGATGAAACTCACCAATCATTTCGGCGAAGTTGTGATCGTTCTCTTGACGAAAGAGACCTGATGGGAAGTCAAGTTGACGTAGACCCATCCCCATCCGCGGTGTATCTCCGCACATGGCGGGCGAGCGGATTTGACTATGCTCAGGAAGGAACCTCCCGCAATTCTTACCCGAGCGTACGGTATGTACTAATAGCTATTGAAGTTATTGAAGGCTTGGCGCCCGTGGCTTTGGATAACCAATTTGTCTCAGGGCTTCACGCAATACACTTTTCATCTCGATATTATTTACACGTTGCTACTAGGGGCGGAAGTTGGATAAGATGTGTGGCCAATCACGCAAATAATACAACTGCGACTCGGAGTGCCGCGAACGCGATTTCCTGAAACAGACTATCGCCATCACGAACCATCGCCAAACTCAAACTGCCGACTCTGCTTCTGTGAAAAAAAAAGACTCCGGTTTCAAAGTGCTACAGCCTGTGTGGTTCCAAAGCTCGTGGACAAGCTTCGGGGCTGGGCTGGCTGGCTTCCGCCAAGCGTCAACTCGAAAGTCTAATCTGTTGCGAGCATCGTGGTCACATTCTCACGTAAACTCAGCAGGATCATGCAGCTTCCCGGAGCTAAGATGTCCTGCTGTCGAGGAGACAGTCTGGCCGCCGAAGCCGTGGTTGTTGACAACTTGTTGTTCGGGGATACTTCACCTGTGATAATCAGCATCAGATTATTGTGGGGCCGGGTATTGCCCGTGTTTATTATAGTGCATGAACGCTTTCTCCTGATTTTTTGTCCACGATATTCACTGCGCGCCGTCGACGATGACTAGCTCTGCTACCGACGAGGACGATAAGGCACTGGAGGAGTTGGGATACGTGCCGTCTTTTAAGCGTGAATTCTCGAATCTGGCGACTGTGAGTTGTGTCGCTCGAGAGGTTCGCTTAGTTTTTACCATGAAAATTAGATCTCGTTTGCTTTTTCGATAATGTAAAGCCGCTCGTATCCGTTGTTGAACTTGAATGAGCTTATGAAGTCCGTATCCAGGGGCCTGTGCTCGAGCGTGGCGACCACCTTCAATACACCACTATTATTATAAGTATTCCCTTATTCTCGAGTATTCAACATATCGACTATTTCTCGTGTTCACAGGCGGCCCGGCGTCCGTACGTTTTGTTCAGTCAACCAACGGTTTTCGTTGATTTCACGCGTCTTCACCAAAAGGTGACCTGGTGCTGGATTCTCGGCGCGTGCATGTGCTTTACCCTTGGCTCTAGCATGTGCGTATACAGCGTTCGGCTTTGGCAGTGGCTGACATGTGAACAGTGCCGAGATTGTTTCCGCGTATCCGACGTGTGGGGGTTTGTGAGTAGTCGTCTGTGCGTCTCAATTTCCTTCGCTAATGCGGGGCAAGATACACCGCCTCGGCAGAGCTATGTCCCCGAAAACACCGTGCAAAGGCAAGTTAGCACTGCCTGGGCGCTGTGTGACTAACGATGGCTCTAGGTGGGATGGGTGGTTGGATGGCTGAACATCCTCGGTGCGTGCTGGGTGATTTCTGCGGTCTCAGTCGTTGCTTATTTGCCGCACAGGCCAAATTGCGGGTCTCTCATCTACGGAATTTGGACTGTCGAACATGATATGGGCAGCAGTGGTCGTAGCCAAGGTCGGTTCCGCAGTCTCCTCGTGTGCGCACTATGTAATGGTTCCCTTCGCGAAGTAGAATGGCGACTACGTGGTAACTCAAGTGAGCTCTGCGTCGATCGCAGCGGTTTAGTGGTTCCTTAGCTTCTTCATCTAGGGTAAAGTTGTCGGCCTTTTCGCCGGTTTGCTCGTTCTGCATGGATTACTCGTACGTGCCGTTGTCCCTTGAGATTTTTTCAGCTCCAAAGTACCCCCCGATCGCAGAACTCACTGCCCACCCGCTACCTTGCGCGGTTCACGACCTATTTCGTCTTCGTGAATCTCGGGGCCACGTTCCGTATGTTTCCTTCCGTGGCGATTTGGGTCAATATGAAACGTGTTCCTGTTGCAGTGATCATAATCGTTCTCCTGGCGACGACTTCCCGTTCCGACATGCATCCCGCGAGTTACGTCTTTGGGACGGCAGGGGTCGTGAACCAGACTGGGGGATGGAATACAGGGATCGCGTTCTTGTTTGGGCTGTTGAGTGTTCAGTGGACGGT
The DNA here is from genome assembly GCA_003314045.1 of Hygrophorus pudorinus. Classification (NCBI taxonomy): domain Eukaryota; kingdom Fungi; phylum Basidiomycota; class Agaricomycetes; order Agaricales; family Hygrophoraceae; genus Hygrophorus; species Hygrophorus pudorinus. The sequence goes on along the minus strand of QLPF01005669.1, from coordinate 16,378 downwards.
ATGTATGATTGACGCCGACTTTAACTGGGTCTCACGTGTTTCCACTGATGTAGATGACGGTAAGTTGCTGCGTATGTGATTGGTGGTAGGTGGATAATGCTGTTTGTACGGTAGGACTATGACGCAACGGCACATATCTCGTGCGTTTATTTCTCCGCTCTGGTTCACTGTTCTGAGGTGATTTCGATGTGCAGGGAAGAAGTCAAGCGTGCAGCGTATGCAGGTAGTGTGCACGGCATACATTATGAACGCGCTATTGACGTATAAGATCAGCACCCTCCGCCATCTTCATAGCAGGTGGGTTGATACACGCTCAGGTTTTGACTCCGCTCACAGCGCCATTCAGTGATCGGCACGGGGCTGATCGGATGGATCCTCAACATAGTGCTTGTGCTATGTTCCGGTCCACTGTAAGTACGAGTGCTTGCAGCCCTCACATGGCTGTGTTGGTCGCTCATTCACGGGTCACATCTAGGGAGAATCTGCCAGGCGCCTCTGGGTCCGCATTCCTCGAGGTAAGCACATTTGGCTAGTCTGGGGCGAGTCCGTGACCCTGGATGTGGGCTCAGATTATGAATCTACGGATGGGCAAGGCTGGATCTCTGATTTTATGGGTATGTGTTTCGGCTACGTGTGTGTGTGCGCGTGTGCGTATGTCGATCTGCGGTTTTGGTAGGTGTTTGTGTGTTTCACTGCGTTTTTCGTGTGCCAGACGGGGCTCCAGGCTGGGTCGAGGACGATCTACGCGTTTAGTCGTGACCATGGTGGGTTAGTGTGTGTGTCGTAGCATGGCAGAGATTGACGTCTTCCAGGGCTGCCCGACAGGGGGTACTTTGGGCACATGTCACCAAGAACGCGGACGCCGATGAACGCCATCTGGTTCACGACGGTGACGAGTATCGTGCCTGGGTTGCTGGACCTTGCGAGCCCGGTTGCGGCGACGGCAATCTTTGCGCTGACGGCGATTGGGCTGGATCTGAGCTACATCATACCGATTTTCCTGCGGCGAGTGTACCACCACCACCCGGAGGTGAATTTCAAGCCTGGGCCGTTTTATATGGGGGACGGGGTGTTGGGGTGGTTGGCGAATGTGATGTGCATATCGTGGACGGTATTTGTGTGTGTGATATTTTCGTTGCCGAATATCATACCTGTTACTGCGCAGAATATGAATTACGCGGCTGTGAGTGTTTGGTTGATTTTGTGGTGTGGTGTGGTGATGACTGGGATTGTTGTAGGTTATTACGGCGGGTGTGGTGATGATTGCGATGTAAGCTTTGTTTATAGATTGAGAGAGTGGTCTAACTAGATTGATTAGGGCGTGGTACTTGTGCAGCGCACATGAGCATTACCATGGACCGGCATCGAACCGAGAGAAAGGTAGTGTGTAGCCAAGTGTGTGGAAATGAAATGGTGGTATCTAGATGACAGTGGCTTCCTGCCAAGGCGATGGTAGCGGAGACCGAGGAGAGCTAGTATAAATAAATGTCACGTGAGAGGGATTTACGCTGTTATTTTCTTGTCACGTTTGAGTCACACGTCTCTCTCTGTTCTCTACAAAAATGTGCGGTCAATGTCGCTAAGCGTGACTTGCCCTGCTCATGTCTCCCCGTCCAATCCTCAAACATTCAAACTCTCTTCCTCCCCTCATACATCGTAACGCAGTCCACTTTCCCCCCTCTCCTTCTCTTACTCGTACTTTCTCTGCACACTCCTCTGCATCTTATGACCGTTCCCCAATCATCGTATCTCCAAACTCTTGCGCAATCCCTCCTCGCGGTTGTCCAGGCCGTACTTATTCTATAGACGACCCAAAACCATCAAATGCCAGGCTCCTTCACCCTCGCGCATTAGATCCCCTCCCACCACTCATCCTAGACCTCTCATCAGAGTCTGACGAAAGCGATGCCTTCCTCAGCTCTCCCTCCGACCCAATCCTTCCATTCTCACCCAATTTTTATTCGTTGCCCTCCAACTACCCAATATACCCATACGCCCCTCTCGCCCCTCTGGACCCCACCGCCCTCGCATTCCTCCCCCATCCCCAATACCCTCAATACTACGAATCAGACGACCCACAACCCAAAACCCGCAAGCGCCCACAACCTAGGCGTGAGCGATCAAGGGACCGTGATCGTATACGAACGACTGTGGACGGTGGTGAGCAAGACGATGAGGCGGAGTCACCTGTGCGCATCGCTTCGGGCTTTGGCGGGCAGGACGCGGATGTCGGTTGCTTGGGCGGGTTCTGAGCACTAGATTTAGATGTTTACACTTTGGTTAATATCACCCTTGCATGTCTGCAACCTTTAGTCGTCGGATGACGTACCACGCACTCTACTCCGCTGCCATTACTTGGTAAATCCCACACATATTTCCGACTATCAATTGAGAACTTCGTCATATCGATATCCGACCACCCTGGATCCGAGTACCGTAAGAGTAGCAGACACAGCGAATCGGTTATTGGTGCCGTGACAGTAATGCCTTGTACCCCATTTCTCGTCATCACACCCACGCCCAGGCCCCTCACGTATAACTCGCTAGCAAGTTTAGCCAACGTTTGTGTGGAAGCCCCCCCCCCCACTGACAGCCCCACCTCCTTTAACGGCACATACATAGAACCGGAGAACACCCTGCGCAAGTACTACCGATCCTACCAAGGTATCCATTCGGATGGATGTGCGCCTATAGAGTGAACAAGAACCGTTCATTTACTCCATACCTTCACCTGCATGTGTCGGTACATCCGGCTCGACTCGTAGAAGAGAACCACTGATTGCAGGGGGACGCGCTCTTTGTATACCGAAACACCCGTCGAACCCCTTCATGGCATCGGGACTGGGACCGAGGCGCCGCTACCACCAGTGGTGGGGCTCCTTGGACGTGGCTGCCCCCAACTCGCAAGCATAATTTAATTTTGGAACACGAATGCCCCATCTGTCACCTCGAGGCCAGGTCCTGTACTGCCATGGCTTAGCTTCAGGGACAACGGACGTATTGAATTCACATCCGCACGATACCCGACAGAGGCGAACCACGCTGCTGCACGTTATCTTATCTCTCTCTCTCTCCCTGTGTCTAATTGTATGCGGTTACGCAGTTACGCGTTCTGGGCATCTGCACAAATCGAGAGCTCTTTGTTTCGTGGCTCCCTTTGTTTCTTTTCCTCCGCGTGTTGATGGCGATGCCCCCAGCCAATGGATGAACGTGCGTGGGGTGGCGTGGTTGAGCCGCGATAGGTATTAATACAACAGGTGGGTGTTCTAGTGATAGCGACTCTCGATTGTGGGGAAGACAGGCACAGGCACCGAGGATCTGCGACTCGCTGTACAGGAATCCGATGCAAGGTTTGGCCTGGCCGTTTCAAACACACAGTTGATTCCGATACCGGCTAGCGTGAGGCGGGTAGCCATTGATCGGAGCGCGAGGATATGCTTTTGCCTGGGCTAGTGGACGGACTGACTGCTACGGCCATCAAGTGCCACCTAAAGTTTGAAGCCGACTTGAAGACCGGAGGGAGGTCGTGGTTGGCTTGATGAGCGCGGGTCACTGAATAAACAAAAGTCCGCGTTTGATGTAGGTGCCAGTGAAACCGTTCAACGTTCAACCGTCAGTCTCAAACGCTGAGCGCTGATCTACTAGTAACCCCATGTATAATCCTCGGCTCGAGTACAACAGGTCCCTGTCAACACGAGATGAAGTGCACTGTCTAGCCCATCAAGATTCTGGCTCCCAGGAATCTCATCGGCACTAGCAAAACAGATAATGCTGTCTGCCCGGGTACATGTAGGGCGATATTTCTCCCACCGAGAAAGCTTATCCCGAAGTGAGTGGAAGGGTTTTTCCAAGTGGTTCAGCATAGTTGAGGCCGAGTAAGTCGGAGTGCTGACAGTCAGGCGTCCGAGCCAACTCTCCAGCTCCTTGTCCCACAGGCATTAGGCAAGGTACGAGACAATGACATGAATTCCAATACATACACGGAGTGACTCTGCGTACCGAAAAGCTACTGAAGGGTGGGCAACGCATAGTAAGTACATGCAAGTAGCGGCGAAACATGTACCTCAAGCTCCTCTGCCTCCTTGATCTCAGCGTGTCAGGAGCACCCTCCTTGAGCTTGGAGTTTTTTGGCCTCCTTCTACGGCCCTTGAATCTGGTACGTCGAAGCATGCTCATCAGTGTACCATCAAGAAGCCCTCCCCTTCTTCATTCTCCCATTCCTTGATTGATAGATGATTGATGAAGACCCCGAGTGACGAGACTACTGTTATGATACGAAAGCATAGCTATACAACACACAAGTCCAGCGTGATCATGAGACACAACCTCATTGAAGGCTCGAGCTTACCGCTTCACCACTTCCACCTTGTTAATCCGGTACACCAACGCGAGATAACCGTGGGCAACCTCGCGGCGGCGTACCGGAATCAAGGATGGCGGAAGCCGAGAAGCTGGAAGGTCAGAAACAGGTGGTGGAGGCGGCATACAAGTTGGGGAGTACCAAAATCAAGTTTTACGTGAGTTGATTTCAAGGTCCGATTCGCGCGGTTGTGGCGTTTTGGTTTCGCGCTCCCCACCAATTGCCATGGCTACATTGAGACTTTCGTCGCAACATTCCTGTGGACAGCGGAGTCGCAGAGTCACCGCGGGATAATTTTCTGCATATGCGCATGCGCCACGACTACCCCTATAGAAGCATGAGCGCTCAGCAAGACTCTCCACAAAAACGGCAGCGGCTAATACAACTGTTGAAGGCCTACTTCGTCCTCATTGAGGGATGTTCAGAAAAAGTTCGACACCTCGCTGATGTGGAGGCCCTCTATCAAGCATCACTGTGTAAACGGTCTCCGGAGGGGACGAGGACAATACTTCGCTAAATGTGAGGAAATCTGTCGGTCTAAGCCTGTAACTTCACAAGAGTAAGCTCTTCAAGGCTGTGATCCTTTCAGTAGACCTAATGGTATCTCGCAGTTGTTTTCATATTATCTTCGCCTCTTGGACTGCCATCCAGGTCATCATTGGTCAGGATCTGTCAGATTTAAGGAGGTCTCCAGTGTGAACCCAAGCATCGATGTTCATCCCGATTCGCCTAATTCCATGGAACCGCAACTCCCTGCGCATTTCATACCTGTTATCTTCCCTGCGAAGGCGAGCGGACATGGATCAGATCTTTTCGGCAAGACCATTCGATATCGTGGTCGTGACAGGGAATGTACTGTTGATGATTATGGGACGAGCCGTCTCAAGGGAGATTGGTTTTCTGTCCCCTATGCTGAGGGTAAATTATTTGCAATTCCTGAGACCTGTCCACTGATCATCTTACATTCTCATCTAATAGCCTTCTTTAATGACAACCTGAGCCTCAAGACTAAAAAGTTATATTCAAGGCCTGAGGGTGAGCTTCAGAGCATCCAGAGCCTTCATTGTGAGGCTCCCACATGAAGGTATCTAAGAGACTACGTTACTGATGCCTAGGCTGCCAAATATCGAGCCGATAAGACTCTTCGGTGACGACAACCTCATTTTTGTTCTTCCGACGTCTTCGAAGTTTTCTTGAGACAAAAAAATCGATTCTCCAAATTCTCGGAGCAGATATGAGCACACGTACCGAACCCAATTCAACGAGATGATTTACACTTGTGTTCAGCCCTCCCCCCTCAGAAAAATGGCATCGGAGAACCTTCGGCCGCAGAAGGAGAACGTGGCACACGCCGGGCTTGGGTACCTCTGCGGCATACTTTGCGTTGACCCGACGTTAAGCATGTTCCTCGGCGTGTCAAGATGGTCTTCCCAAGCACGAACTCGATTTCTCAGCCCCCTTCCACCAGCCTTGATTGTGGTCCCGATGGTCCCGATGCTCACTAGCGTGTGAGAATATTGCTCCCTGAACACGATGATGAATATTATTTTATGTATTTATGTATTACTGGAGTAACATTGTGCTGGCCATGACGACGCAGGCGAGGGCGACGTAGGGGGAGAGACGTTTCGCCTTGGAAGCCTTGGGTGAGTGCGGGGATGAACGTACCGATGCGGGCGGACATGAAGAAGAGGCCGAGGAAGCTGTGAATTATGTGGGGTGAGTAGGTTTGTGGAGTGGGTGGAGGGAACGACGGACCCTTGTTTGTTCCTGTCGACGAGGCCTGGTGCGACTGCGCGGACGTAGGTGCAGGTGGATATTGTGAGAGGAGGGACTGGAAGTTGAAGAAGGCGGACTGGGCGGTGGTGAGTTAGTTGCTGTATTGCTGTGCGGATGTGCGATTGGGTATACGTGTGGACGTTCGTGTGCCCTGCAGCCTGCTAGTCTACATGGTGAGTTTTACCCCCCGCCAAGGGGAGGGCGACTTCAATCCACTGGCTCCGACTCTTAGTTCCTTAGTAGGCGCGTGATAATTTCCTATTCGGCCACAGACATGCTACTATAACAAAAAGGACATGCCTAGCATACAACTTTTACTTGAACTACATCAAAAAAAACGAATGGTAAACACTACAGAAAAAAGAAAAAAAGAATCATGCGACTCACGTTCTTTCCGTCCACCCATTTCTTTCCGTCGATGTCCAAGTCCCACGCGAGAGCAGCTTCGAAGAAACTTTTCTGCGCGGAATCTTCAAGATCAACCTTGGTGTACGTGTACGATTCCCAATCAGGCGCAGCCTCCACGACGGCATTGACAGTCTGCCCGCGGAGGATGAACACGCCGGAAATCACCGAGGCGTTCGTCTCGCCCAGTACACCGACAGAGCCGAAGAGGTATTTACGCGATGCTTCTAGACGGTTGAAGAACCCGCCGATTTGGTTGGAGGACATGAAGGTCAGGGTAAGCTCTTCGTTGTACTTGAAGTCGACACGCCAGATGGAGAAGCCTTCCTTGTCGAAGCTACGGCGTGGATCAGCACGCAACAAGGTCACAATGGACTGATGGACTCACTTCTTGTAGAACCACTCCAAGGAGCCGTCAGGTCCGCGGGTGTCTTTGTTGGAGTACGCCCGTTTCCAGTCCTCGAGGTTAAATGTTGATTTGGGAAGATCGTCAAGGGGGTTCTTGGCTTTTGGCTCTTCGGGGACGAGGGGTTCATCGTCATCGTCATCAACCTCCTTGGGCTTGGGCTTCTCAGCTTTGGGGGCTTTTGGGACAGCAGCAGGCGCAGGCTTGGTCTCTTTCTTTTCCTTGGGAGGGGGAACGTACTGCGCTGCCTTCTCGACATACTCGATAGGGCCAAAGATATCTTTGAGTTGTGGCTGATTGGCGATGGTCTCTAGATGGCGGATAACATTGGGGCACTTGACACGGCTGGCGGCGTCTAGGGTGACGGTAACTGCGCTTTGGATGACTATGGCGACGAGGATATCTGCAAGAGTGATGCGCTCTCCGACGAAGAAGGTGCGGGTGGAGAGGTGCTTTTCGAGGGTGTCGATCGCAAGGAGGTGTCTTTCAAGCATCAACATGTGCATCTATACAGCGATTAGGATGTTGTCGATTGATTGAGATATAGAAACTCACGGGTTTGTTGTAGGGAGTGATAAACCCCTTTAGGAGGCCGCTGACCATTTGTTGTTTGGACTGGACTTCCGATTCGACGAAGTGAACCCATTGGTCAACATGTGCTGCTGCCTTGCCATCAGCTGGTAGCAGTCCTGAGTTGGGAGCCAGTGATGCGACTGGGATGGATATTGGTTAGGACGCGGATGGCAATAGATAAGAAATGTGGACAGGAATAAATAGAGTGACTTCCGTCCCTCTAGTATAATCAATTGAGTGAAGCTCACCATAACGTGCAATGACCGCACCCTCAAAGAGGGTGAAGCCATCTTTGCCTTCCAATGCGGGGATCTTGCCAGAGGTGAACTTGGCAAGGTATTCAGGTTTCTTGTTGTCTACGTGATGAGTATAACTTTCAGGGAGGTCGATAGTGATTCCTGCGAGTGCAGCGACTGCACGAATCTAGGACATGATGAGCAAGAGGTGAGAGGTTGAATTGGAAACGCACGGCTTTGCCTCTGGGGTCTGCGGGCACAGTCCAGAGAGTACCGATGGAAGACATGTTGGATGTAGATGGAAGAGATTGAGCGGTGACTCAGACTAGGAAATATTTTAAAAGTCGAGTCAACCACGTGCTTTACTAGGGCTAAGGGCTATCATCATCGATTGTTTCAAAGGACTATCTATTACTACGCTACCACCTATACAAGAAATATATCGTCAGAAAAGGTTTCAAGGGACACGATAGAATGTCAGATTTTCAAGGTCTCGACATCAATGTTAAGACAGGGATAACTGAAAATTTTGAATCTCATCATATTGCGCATGGAAGCGCAAACAAAAATTCAGTACTCACCGCCAGTTGTTTGAGGACGAAAGAAAGAAGAGGACAACGAGTTCAACTTTAAAGCAGACCTTTAGGGCAGGCTCCCACCTCCTCAAAGTCCCTTGGACAAAAAACTCGTTCAGGGACGCACGGGATCCTATTTCGCCTCCACGGTGCCATCTTCTGGGATTGCCCTCGGTAAAAAGCTCCAACGTCATTTGAGGTGCGTCCGTTGCTGATGCTTGGTGCCACTCTAAGCCCTTAGCCTGCTCCATTTAGTGAACTTCTCGGCCCATTTCCCTGATTTGCACATTCGCAGATCCACTCGTGAGCACAATCTTCCGCGACTTTGGATTTACCACTTCAAGTCAGGTGCACACGTTGACACCCCTTTAACTCCTTTCCTACCGACTTTCTGTATGTTGTAGATATCACTTGACATCATGTCACCACATGTTCGAGTCCCCGGGCCCTTCTGAAAAATGTTCCTTCTGCAAGTTTGATCGCCGAATATCTTCCACCTCCATCATGAAACTACCATGATAGACAGAATCGTTCAAGCGTCTTCACGTATTATGATAAGAACCCCCGTCCGGGGGACCGTGGTCCCCGCTGTTTCAACTCCAAATGCTTAATTAACGTCGGCTCTGGTAGCTCGACCTTATCGGTTCAACTTCATGAACTTTCCCGACTCTATCTGTATTGTCGGCTCAGGCGCTGCGGGCCTTATTACCGCCCACACACTCATCCAGGATGGCTTCTCAAGTGTCAAAATTCTGACGAGGGATCAGCACCCTGGTGGCGTTTGGGCCCCCAATAGAGTATATCCAGGACTCTTCATTAATAAGTGAGTATATCATGGTTGAAGTGCATCTACTTGAGCTGTGTTTCTAGCGTTCATGGCGAATACCGGTTTTCGCCCTTGCCGATGACTTTAAATTCTGATGCGAAAACGACAGGTGGTCGTCTTTCGGGCGATGAGATGTCCTCGTATATGACAGGTTTCGCCGAATCCTTCTTGCCGAATACCATCCGTTATAACACCGAGGTCCTTCGTATTTGTCGCCCCGACTATGGCAGCGGCCGTATGGGTTGGATTGTCACTGTGTGCGACAACTCGAACCACATTCAAGAGGATCTTCACTTCATTCTTTGTACTGGTGTTAGTGATAACACAACTTCTTTCTTGGCCTTGTACTTACCATTTTTCATTCAGGGATGCAGCGCGCCTAACCTCCCAAAAGCACTGGGACCCGCAGCCGCAAAATCTGCTCATTTTAATGGGCCGGTCCTGCACAGTTCAGAATTCAGCGCCCGCATGGGCGAAATCTTAGATTCGATAGCGTCTATATCAGAAACGGAGCCAGGACATGTCGTTGTTATCGGAGGCGGCAAGTCGGCGCAAGAGTATGTATTTTCCTCCTTATGATCATATAGATCCTCACTGGCTATCAGTGTTGCCGCTTACTTAGCAAACGAGGTAAACAGAAGCGAAAGTTTTGTTACGAGCTCGCTGTAGCTTGACAATCCGATCTTCCGTATAGGGCCGAAAGGTATCTGTCATATTTGAGATACCCGATGGATTCGTAGCGGCACCCTTTGCCCTTCCAGGTTTTATTCGCAAAAGCAGGCAGGTCTCAAACTGTCATTGATTCTAGTCACCCGGAATGACGTGCCTCACATAGGTTTTTAGCTATTATGTCACCTTACAGTACCCTGAGAACTAGGCTAGAGTAACTGGGCTCCCCTGTTCAGATCACAACCATTTTCTCATTTTGCCTTCATTGGTAGGAACTTTTTACACAGAACTTGGCTTGGCAGTACTATTGTCCATGGCGTATGGAAATTTTTGTCGTGGAGCTCGGTGGGTATATGTCTACTGCGGCCTTTGATCCAACCTGACCCATTTTACGCAGTACAAGGTCTTTGCAGTTCCAAACAACTCCCCGCTGCGCAGATCACGTTCACTTTTCTGGAGCATCCGCGTCAATGACGAGGGTATCGGACACCCCAATCGGTTTTTCGCACTAGTCAATGCGGGTAAAATAAACCTTATCGCTCCAGCTCGTGCAGAACGTTATAGCGCAGATGGTACCTCCGTCGTCCTGACCGACGGCCGCAACATCAAAGCTGATGCAGTTGTTCTCGCTACTGGGTATAACTCCTCTTGGACCAGTATTTTTGATCGTGAGTGCCTGCTAACTTGAACTGCCGCTAACACCATTATTGCACCAGGGTCAACGCTGGATGAACTAGGCCTCTCTCGTCAACCCTCGGCCAATATAGGCGGCCATTCTGAATGGGACTACGAGTCTCTCAAGAACCCTCCGCCGGCACGCCCAGACAGCGAACAATGGGCTTCATCTGTATATCGCGGGATCGTGCCAGCTAAAAACATCCATCGAAGAGATTTCGCTATCAACGGGGGTTCGGTTCGTTTCCATTGTTCTTCTCACATTTGTTTATATCTGCAATTCACACCGTAGTTCACGACGAATCCTGGATACGTTTACGAAGTCACAGCGCACTGGATTGCCTCCTATTTAAGAGGCGATAAGTTCCTGCGAATCCCTGCTTCCCCTGAAAAGGCACTGGCACACACCGAGCGGGAAGCGGCCTGGATAAGGAAACGTTTCCCTGATATATTGTTCTGGGTTAACGAGAGCCATTCTAGTTCCATTGCATCCTGGAGGTGACTTAACTTCCGTGTATGAACTTGGGGTCTGAGCTTAATGTTTTGGTCCAGCTGGCCACAGTACGCAGATGAGCTTCTTGAAGACATGGACCTCCCCAGCATGAGAAGCGGCGGGAGCTGGTTCACTTGGCCATTCAAGGTGCTGGACGTAAAAGAGCTAGAAACTCTGACCTTGGAGCGTGAACTAAGGCGCTCAAGCATAGCTTGACTATGCGCAGAGGACCAAGGATTGTTTGATCGACTAGCTCTCTCCAATACCTTTACTAGTTGGTAGCTTCACTTGAATATACCCGTAGGAAAAATACTTTTGAATTACGATGAGCGCCGCTCGCCTGTCCCCGACAGCATCACCGTGACGGTCAGTCAGTGGGCCGCGGCACCGCCGCTCGTGCCCCACTCATGTTCCTCGACGCCGAACAAGATCCGCATCATGATCATATGATGCTCGCTGCACGTTCGACGGGCTCGCCCTTGGCGCTGGCGTCCTCGCACAATGGCCCTGACGAAGACATCCCCATCATAGCATTATTAGAAGGCCATAGTTTGCTACTCCACTAACAATGACTGTCCCTCCCATAACTTATTATCGAGGTCGTACTCACGCTCTCGAGATCTCGAACTAATTGCGTCTTGCTCTCATTCAACAATTGACCCACTATATCGACCTAACTGTACTCATGGAGCGAGGGCCCTGGGCTACTCGCATCTTCAGAGTAACAGCCTGAGAGAAGTTGTTAATGTTAATCAAAGACATGATGGCATGACAACAGTTCCGTGCGCTGTCTTTTGCTTTATCGATAATCTGTCACGGTTCAGCTCGCCGTTTGAGTTCCGAGGTTGCAATAGATTTGTTGTCTTCTCCTTCGAAATTATGAACGTCACCGGGGAATATCATTGTCGGCATGGCAGTAATCGTTCTGTCAGTACACTGACAAGTCGTGTGAGTCGGTTGGCGTAAATGATCACTTGAACAATCTCCTCCTGGTTGTGTTGACGATGGCCTCGGGCATTGCCTTTTTATATTCTGATGGATTGCGACAGTTCTGATAATCATTGAGTGTAGTCAAGACTCAGCTACGTATGCGCATTTGATTTCGTCGGTCGTGCGCATCGGATCATGATTGCCTTGTTGTTCTTTGGGCTTGAGCAAGAATATTCCTTCATAGATGTACGCGATAGTGATATCCCGCCGGCTTAATATAGGTGTTCTTCTAGCAAATGTCCCCGTAGACCCTGCAGAACATTAAACTCTGTGTATTCGAGATACCTTCCACGTACCTCGGTATTGGCGAAAATGCTCTCGCAAGGGATGTTCTTGTCCAGTCTCCACTCACATCGATATGCAAGTTCGTCCTCTCCCTCAGGCGTGTCCGAAGTAACAAGCTTCTCCATCCTAGCTTTATACACTCTCATATCCACATCCACTCTCACAAGATCTTTTTTCCATCCCCGCATCTCCTGCTCCAAAGCCTCCCTTTCTCTTTCGGCCTCATTCAGCTTAGTTGCCAAAGTCACATTCTCCTCGGCTAACTTCGCTGCCTTTTCCTCCAACTTACTGCACCGTATTCTCAACTCTGGCTCCTCGCCTGCCTTTCTCCGGATCTCATCCCCCGTCCTCTTGTCCTTCTCCATCAACAGCGCCGCAAGACCCTTGCATTTCCCTATCTCGTTTTCCAGTGTCTTTATCCGCTCTTGGAACGTGTTTCTGATCATACCGACACCATCCTTCGCCTGCTTTTCTGCGACAGTGGCGCGGGCTTCTAATTCCTGGTTCTCCATGCGCACGGAAGACACGTAACCAGACGCCTGTGTGTACTGTTCCTTGAAAAAGTCACGGTCTGCCTCTGCTGAGAGTTTAGCGCGTGTTAAAGCATCCAGCGAAGACACGAAGGCGGAACGTTCCGCATCCCATGCGATACCATCCTTCTCCTGCTGGTCAATTGTCTCTGTTAGCTTCTGTTGCCAATTCGTATCATAAGAGGTGGCCGCCGCCGATGCTTGTGCCAAAGCATCCTTCAAGGAATAAATTTCCTTTGCTAGAGCATCCATCTTGTCACGTTCGGCCTTGAGCACCTGTTCAAGTCGTGATATTTCCTCAGACTGTGTCTTGGGCGTGGAATAGTATTTGGTCGGGGGATGAGTCTGACAAGAAACAAGTCAACAAGAAGCGACGTCCACAGTAACTCAAGCAAGGGTACCTGGGAGCGAGGGGGGATCTGCAAGTCGGGCAAAGGGTGACTTGTCGAAACCATTGGGAGGAGGTCAGGTTCTTGTTGTGAATTCTTTTCTGTCTGATGGCGGGAAGGGACAGATTGGGACCTAAATGTAGCCTCCCTTCCCACCGAGTTTTCTGAACCCAACGCTGCATGACCTTCGTTGGCACTGTTCCCTTTTTCGTGTTGGCTGGGCTAAGACGGAGATCAGCAACATTGGTTCGATTGAAGCCAACATGTAACGGCAATTCTTTTTAAAAAACTCTTCACGGAGCGTACGTACCTGCACAACAGCCGCCGTCTTCCCCATCCCATCGTCAACTATATCCACGACTATTTCAACACGAGTATCCGCCAGTAAGTCTTGCGTTGACTCTTCCTCTTCTTGTCTGAGTGACACACGAGGATCCAAGGCTCCCGCTCCCGAGTCTTGATCTGCAGCCATATCTCCACCCTCGAGATCAACATACCGATCCTCCATTTCCTGCACAATCATCTCGTCTTCAGGCCGAGTGCCCGATGGTCCTGCCATGTTCTTGACTAGATGTGGTACATCACCTACGAGCCCCGAACCCGCATCAGAATCAAGCGGCAGGTGATGAACATCTCGTCTGGACGAGGGTTTTGCCTTGCTCTTCTTCACCGTCTTTGTCTCCGCCAAAATACCGGTCAAAGTCTTGGCCACCACCTTGCTCGTGACGATGTCCTGCTTCTTTTCTCTTCGTCTCTGCCGTGTTACCATATCAGCTAGCTCCTGGCCCCTTTCGCGCATCATTCGATCTCCGACCTCATACCCACGCTTTGCGCGATTCGGCGCTTTCTCAGGAGAACTAAACTGGTCGATCGAGCTTGGGGGGTACTCCACTTCTAGTTCCGGCGCCGGATCAATTACTGATTCTACCTTTGATTCATTCAACTGGGACGGAGCGCTTGAGGGTAGGTGAGGGATGAATGTCGAGGGTGAGATCACGGGGACCCGTTGGAAAGGTTTGGGCTTGATATTCACATCGGCATTGGGGAAGGGATTAGGTTTAAGGAGCGGGAATAGGTTCGAAGAAGAGCCTGGTGTCCGAGGTTTCATTCTCGATTTGACAGATATTCTCGGCGGCGTGCTAGGACTCTGGGGAAGGGAAAAGGGCGTGACTGGGGTAGCAGTGGGGTGTGGGAATCGTGGAGGGGAATTAGGTGGGTGGAGATGGCGCTCGGATTGCGACTGAGTATTGTTGGTGGACGATTCCGTCTCCGTCTCTGGCACAATGCCGGTACGATAGGAGTTATTTCCACTTGGCGGCGTGGTAACGATTCCGTTGGTTCTATGCTTTGGAGCCAGCGGTGGGCCAACATCAGGAACGGCATCGTGAGGCTGTTCAGGGGGAGGAAGAGGCACCACTGAAGGAATAGAGTCCACGAAGTTATCGTCATGGTAATCGAAGTCTTCTTGCGCGTTCTCGTCAAAGTGATGAGAATCTTCAAGAGAAAGCCTGAGAACGTCGTCATCGATAGATAGTTGCGTGGCATCGAACGCAGCAAGCTGAGCTTGCGCTGCTGGTGATAATAGTGGCTTCGATTTAGAAGAAATTTCAAGGATTTCCACTACCTCGCCGTCACTTGTCGTCTTTTTTGACTGCTGAGGACGCATCTTTTCAGATACAGGAGGGCCTGCTACAAACCGACGTTTCGGAGGCTTCCGTGGTGTCTCCCCTTCAGACGCCAAGTCGTTGTGGCCGCCCTCTGGCGATTTCCGCTTACCGAGAACAGGAGAAGGCGCCTTCACAGAGGAGGAATTCTTCAACACAATACCGGTAATGTCTCCGGTAGAAGGTTTCTTGCTCGATGTCGGCGTGACTGTTCCTTTGAGTTTCCGCGGTGCCCCCCGAGGAGGTCCGATCTTCACGACTGCAGGAAGTGGTAGCGGCGGATCTTGGTCTTCATCATCCTCCCCCTCCCCCTCGTCCCCGTCCGTCTCCTCCTCATCTTCATCTTCCCCATTCCTCGACTCAACATCGTCCATAATCCGTGCTTTACCCTTGCCCTTGCCCTTGCCCATCGTCACATCCGCATCCGCTTCCCACCCCTCGTCATGGTCCACAGATGAAGCCTTGCCAGGCTTGGTCTTCCCGTTCGATTGCGTCTGACTACGGCTTGACACTGCCACCTCCGCTCTACGTTTGCCGGTCTTCTTGGCTGTCCAACGAGTAAACAATCAGTCTTCCTCCTAAGATATAACCGCTCACACTTTCGTCTCTCTTTGGCTTTCTCCTTTGCCTTCTTCTTCTTGGCTTGCTTCAGCTTCCAAGCCATGACGATATCCTCCGTGCAGTCGTGTTTGGCGACCCACTCCTGTGGCCATGCCTTCTTGGTCTTGGGATTAATACCAGCCCATTTGACTTTGTATTTTTTCCCTTTTTCCGCGGTGATTTCGATGACCTCCCACAAGAGTTCATTGTCGTTTTCTTGTGGGACGAATTGGGTCTCGAAATCGGATAGTTCGACTTGGGAACTGGCGGAAGACATATTCGTGTCAACTTGAACTTGAATATTTGGTGATGTTGATCTTGTACGATACATAGGTAATAATGTAGGTAAGTCTCTTCATGTACATTGTAGTGACTACGGCTGAGACTCAGATTCGAGCATTCCTCGCGATGCAAAAAAAAAGATCATACCTAGCGAAAATTTCACCCATATATTACCCCCACACCCGAGAACCTAGATCTATGGAATCTATGGATCGAGTGGCGTCCCAGCAGGCAGCTTTTGGATATTTCATCCGCTCGCTTACTGGCAAATTTTCGTCCGACGCCCGGCCTGAGCATCATGTGAGGATTTCGTATTGTATCTCAGATAGCTTCCCACAGAGCGTGAGCCCGTGAAACAGATGAGTGGATGCAAAACCTTGACGTTCAAGTTGCTGCCGACAACTCGATACTGACCCCCGATGCCGTCTGATGTCCGATCCTAGTCGCGCGAAATCGGTGCAACGTTTTCTCAAGTCGGCGCACAAAGAAATCGAGGTGCGCATAGCGTTCGGACATCGGTCATTGACATCGGACGGCATATACGTATACCCTGTGACGAGGCCTTTCGGCCGTAAGGTATCATAGGCCTTGTCGTCAGGCGAGACGTTCGTGCTGCCAGATGGTGCCCGCTGTTTACTTCA
>QLPF01005651.1:0-11111 GCA_003314045.1 Hygrophorus pudorinus | reverse complement strand
ACTGTAGACGACCGCAGCCGGCTGTATACGGCTCGCAGCTATGGCTGGCAAATAATGGGTAAATTAGCCAGCCGCAGCTGCAGCTAACTTAGCCGGCCGGCAGCTAAGCCAGCTCGAGCAACACTAATCTACATCGTGTTTTCCCCTTGCAACATCCTTCACTGGCCGACTCCCTTGTTTGGCCTCTGTCGCCCCCATGTAGATTATACTTGAATCATTGCTACCATCTGAGAACGCAACCTTCTTCTTGACATGTGTAGATGTGGTGGGATTATTACTCTTTCGCTTGCGAGACACAGGGGATAGCAGATATTCCGAATCGGACTCATTTTCTGTAGCTGAGAGTTCTGTGAGATCCTCGTCCTCTGATTTTACTGGTATGTGGGTAGGTTCGGGAGAATTGGTGTTGTCATGGCCCTGCAACATGGACTTTTTTGGTTTTATAGCAGTCTTTGCTGAGCGACTTGAACGTGCCAAGCCTTGTGAATTGACGCAGCCATTTGCAAACTTCCTCCTGCCATGCTCCTGAGAGGCATCAGCTGATGGGGAGGCATCATAAATGACAGCATATGTGCTGTTTATCATCACTGTCATAGTAGGACAATAAACACTAATACCAATCGTAAAAAATGTACACATGGTGCATACCTGATCGTTTTGACGGCATATGTTTTAGTGTCAGCGGATGCATCTATTCCTCAAGATCAACCTCTACTCTTTGGTCAAATCTGATATACCCTTGTTGCGACCACGTGCAGGATCACCGGGGAGCAGAACCAATGGATCCCAATTGCACATGACCAGCCCTAGCACTGCAAGATCTCTTGCCATGTTTCCCCAAGGAAACTGGGAGTTCTTCCACACCAGACCGTGTTCTGCTAGACAGCACATTAGATAGTGAAGAGAATAATAAATGGTCACTTACTCAGAAGATTATTTATGTAATTTTTGATGTATACAAGATCCTCCTGCAATGATTCTGCTGACTTTTTCCCCTTGATGTCGATAGGTCCGGGAACCATATCTGTATCAACATCAAATGACTCTGTTACCTCAGCAGCTACAGCATTGTAACTGATTTGACTTATTAGTAAACACTATGAGATACAAAGTCACGGTGAAACTTACAAGCAATGGACCTTCATGCAACCAATCATTATATCAGCATCACCTCGACACTGGGTCTCGAAGAACTTTCATGTCAAATCAGTTGCCGAACTGTTTGCTACCGTTTGAAGATGGAGGGACTCACCTCTTTGGCACCCTCTGTGACATGAACATGTCCGAGACTGCCATCTTGATTGACGGCATTGCCAGCTGCAATCATGGCCACCTGGAAACCATGTCGCTGTGCAGCCACATCAACCTAAAGATCATGAGAACATCTCCAAAGGGGTACATAATAACAATAACACACTTACCAGCTTCACAAGTTGCTTGCAGAGTGCACCAAAAGCACGGCTATGTTCCGCAACAGTTGTACCATCTGCTCCGAGACTATACATTTCATCCCAAGTAGTGAGATATTCTTGCCATCTGTCCAGCATGTCCTGTTGAAATTTATTATAACATGCAGATCATAGTTCAGGTTCAACAGGATCTATATATCGGTTAGCATCATTTCAAACCCCACCTGGATGATATAACTTACTTGAAAGCTCGTCCTCTGGAGTATCGCCGAGCACATGCCGGAGCTCCTTGACACGGTTCTGAGCAAAATACTTGCCGTATATGTTCCAGCCATTTCCTTGTTTCACATGTACATTCCTCCTAGCCCAACCTGCAATCAACTGTGTTACAGACAGTCCACTGTGTTTTGCTGACCACACAAATACACTATTGACTTCATCGTAGCATTTTTCCATAGCGTGTACATTTTTGTCAGAAATGTGACCAGTCGTCGTGCTCTCAGTCCATAAACCACCAGCAGCAGAGTGATGTCCCACTGGTACTGGGGTAAGCCCACGTTTGCAGGCACTTCCACCTGGTGAGGCAGCAGAGACCGTGGAGTGGTGTCCTGCTGGTACTGGGGTAAGTCCGCGTTCATAGGCACTTCCACCTGATGCGGTAGCAGAGACTACGGAGTAGTGTCCTGCCAGTACTGGGGTAAGCCCGTATTCGTAGGCACTTCCACCTGATGAGGTAGCAGAGACTGCAGAGTGGTGTGTAGCACAACCATGACGTTCATCTGATGGACGAGACAATCAGGATGGATCAACTTGGTTCAAGTTGGTAGTCTGAGATGATGCTGGTGTTGGAGGTATGAGCTGAGTGTTGGGGATATAAGGTTCAAATCCCATACAATCTAGATATCTGTCAAGGACCGGATCTCAGGAGGCGGCTGTCGCAGTCTCTTGAGTATTTGGAGAGGGATGCTGAGATTCGGGGACACCGCCGGCAAAATGAGGGAGACTGGTAATGACATCAGAAGGGGAGGGAAGGCGAGATGCAGGAATAGCACTGGCAAAAGGAGAGGGATTCCGAGAAGTGGGGACAGAAGAAGAGGGAAGTTGAGACGCGGGGCTAGCACTAGTGAAAACAGATGGATGCTGAGCAGATGTACCAGCATCTACAAAGGGGTCGTCAGCCCCACTGACACAACCTATGCTGGCTGGAAGAGTCGTTACAGGAGCAACTGGTGGCTCAAGTAGGGCACAATGCCCTTCCGCACCCGAGACAAGGCCATCATCACAAGATGCAGCACAGGGTTTAGGTTGAAGGCGACTTGGAGTTAGTTTGACTTCAGGAGATTGATATTGCTTGGGGCCGCTGCCAACCTGTCCTCCATAGGGGTCATCTGAAAAAAAAGTGTCTGCTGGCGGTTGGGTTGGAAGAAGATCAAGGTCAAGGTAAGGCAACAAAATGTCTGCCACCTGGTCGGACCAATTGGTTTGGGAGAGCGCGTAGTCGCTCGATGGGAGGTCGTCTGACATTTCCATTTTTCGAGAGTCTTACATATGTGTTAATATACTTTCACAAGATGTAATTGTGAACCTTACAAGGTAGAGTAGGCCCAGGTGATCACGAGATGATGATACAAAATGAAAAATAGAGAGACAGCAAAGGGTGAAAGCGCAGAAACAAGGCAGATAGTAATGGGGGATAAAATTGATAAAAGACATAGTTGACTTAAAGTATAAATTGAAGAAAAGAAAAGCATCTTGCAGAAGAGTATGTCAGCTCTATGGATCTGCAAAATGCACGAGTGAGGAAGAAGAAGGCAAGGTCTTGATGTGTTGCCATGTCTAGATATATGCCTAGAGAGGTCCCGCAAAGGCTCCTGTACAGAGGCCTCTCGAGAGGACTTGAGGGCGAACTTGAAGATGTCTGTGGATGACATAAAGCAACATAACTATATATGGTAGGGGTAAAAGTCCTACTGACAACAAAACCTGTATTGCAATGACTACACACCAAGGAAAAATATGAGATGATTTATAATAGGCCTGACAGAGTAGGCCCTTGGATTTTGTATCAAAAAATTTGGAGGTTATGAGGCAAAGCAATGGCAGAGACAGATAGTCATGGGTATACTAAGCACTCAGACTCAATGCCTTCTTGCCTCAAGACACTACTAAAAGATACCCATTGTTACAATATTATGAAGTTTACCCATACAAAGTGTATTACATGCGAGCCTATGACTATTTGTCATAAACTCACAGATCATTGACAGGTATGTTAACAGGTCAGCGGGAAAGACAGATTGTAATTCTACCACAGATTGTAATTCTACCCACAGAGCCAATGACAGAAATCTCGTGGCAAAACTTTACCACAAATAGTGCAGAAACAGTACAAAAAAAGCATAGATCATAGCGAAAAGAGCAGGGAGAATACCAGGCAAAAAAAGCAGTGAAAAAGCAGCATAGCAGTTAAGATGGGAGTGATGCAAACCGTGGGCGAAAAAGTGAAAAAGATGGCCACAGGATGGCAGGGATGACACGAAAATAGCTGGCAAAAACCTGCAAAAACAGCACAAAAAAGCAACATAGCACTTGAGATGGGAGTGACACAAATAGCGGGCGAAAAGGTGCGAGAAAGGTGCGAAAAAGATGGCCACAGGATGGTGGGGATGACACGAAAATAGCCAGCAAAAAGGTGCGAAAACAGTGCGAAAAAGATGGTCAGAGGGATGGGGATAACATGAAAAACAGCAAGCAAAAAATTGCTAAAAAAGACACAAAAGCTAGCGGTGAGATGGCGCACGAAAAAGTGCAAAAACAGCATGAAAGATATGGTCAGTGGAATGGGGATGACATGAACAACAGCAGGCGAAAGAGTGCAAAAAAAGGTGCAAAAAAGACGGCGGCGAGTTGGAAATAGGACAGCACAGCAGGATAAAAAGTTCCCAAATGTAATAGGACCAACTGAAGAGAGGAAGCAGAGCATTCAAACAGTTAGCATAAACACAATGAGAACATTGAAGAACTTGCCTAACTATCACATTCCCACTCAAACATTATATTGTAGTGTTGTTCACTTATCTCGACAATCCCGTCACCACCTGCATTCACCAGCACAGGATCTTCCAGCTCAGGCACTGTACAATTCTGCGCAATATCCCATGCCGAGTCCAGAGCAATGCTGGTGGACTTCAGTGCAGGAATCCACTGCATAGAGAACTTGGCGGCAAGAGTGTCATACATGTGAGCCTGCTTCTCAGCATATGCCATGAGGCCAGTGACAATGTCCTTGCCCAGATCCATTCAAAGGCCAATTCATGACAGCCACCACGAAGACTTCCACGCAAAAAATTTGAGTACTCGTCTCATCTCTTCCTCAAGAAGGCGGACTTCTTCATCCCACTGCCACACTCGTGCCCTCATCTTGGCCCACTCTATACGTACATGGTCATTGACCTCAGGTTCTGACATCTCATCTCCTTGATCACGACGAGGACGAGAAACTAGCCATATCCACAAGGGTTCGCAACAGCCTTCGCTAGGTTCATCTTCCTCTTTTCCAGGCCCCCGAATGTCCTCGGCCTGTAAGTCATGCAAGTGCATAGACCATGTTCCATTGGATTCAAGTTGTTGTAAGGCATCACGTGCAGCTGTGTATCGAACGGCCGCACGGTTGGTCTTTTCAACATAATGACTGAGGATATCTCGAGCATGCGTATTCTTCTTATTGCCATCACCTGAAAGATGTATTTTCTTGAACTGATATAAACCAGTAACCACACGGCAGAAATGGCAGACCGCCTCTAAGGCATCATCTGCCTGAGCGATCTGAATACAAATTTCCTTCCGCTGAAGATCAGGTATGCAACCAATGGTGTGAAAAGCAGGGGAGAGTGATGAAGGGAGCCACAGTTTGAGGTCTTCGGATTTTGTCGATGCTGGAACATTTTCACTGTCCTCAGCGGCATCAGGACATGGGGGCTCATGCAAGTGGGCAATGCACGGCATATAAATGCGCTGGATTTCTCACCACAACTCCACGTGGCGATGAAGAGAATTATGCTTCTCTTGCAGCACGGTAAGTTGCTCAGACGTTGCAGAACACTTTATGTTTGTGACATGATGGCGAATGATGTATCTGGGCAAATTAGGTTAGTGCTGAGAAATGCATACAGGCCAATGATAACTTACTGTAAATCTTCGAGTTCCAGTCCCACACTCAAGAATGTGCTTGCCGTGACTTTGTGGGCCGACATGCGTCCTTGCAACGTTTCTGCCTCTTCCTTGCATGCCAGCTCTAGCTTAACATCTGCCTGTGTTGCATCTGAAATATCTGAGTAAGTAATCAGGACAACTTAACGAAAGAAACTTACAACATTCAGGTTCATCATACAGATTAGGCTGAGTCTTATCTGCATTCCATGCCTCAATAGCAGCCGCCCATCGGCTGACCGTCTCCTCCGAAAATGTTGATGTATATGTGTCAAACAGAGAACAATGCTTCGCACGCATGGCAAGAGCCTCTCTATACTTTGCCAAGAAGAAATCCCCTAGAATGACGTACACATGAGCATCCATAAATCTACGATCATTAAATAACCTACCAAACCCTATCATTTTGTGCCAATTCCAGGAGCCCCAATGATCATTGAGTGTCTCGTGATGTGAGCCAGAGACATTTCACGTAAACTTGTAGCCAAAGGATTTGTGTGGGCCCATCCAGTCTCAATTCCTTCACCACATGTACGAGCCGCACCAAGAAGATAATTGAGGTTGAATGATGACTGGCAATCGGCTCCATGAGCAAGGATATGAAATTTTGGTATAGCGCAGCAAATGCACACAGACAACACATCAAGCTGCATGTTTGCCGGAAAGCTGGCCATACATGTGACGAAATTACGAGACCACTGACAGACTATGTCATATGTCAGATAAAGATAACCAAGGGTCGTCGTCATCAATGTCGCTAGCACAACATAATCCATGTTCACATATCTATGTCACCCTCGTGAGCCAGATTAAAGCAGGCACTATTGGAAACTTACTTTTCTCCCTTCTGCAAGTCACCCATACCAGCTTTACGGATCAAGGTATGACGAGCACAAGTGGTACCACCAACACCTGTGGACGACCATCCATCCTTGTTACACGTGTTTGCTCTGGCAATGGCATCATGATCTGCAGAACAGGTATTGACCTACATGATGATCGTCAACCAAACAATCACCATAAACTTAGCACAAAATTAAATACATGTACCTCTGTTTGCTCTGGAAATGCTTCGACAAATTCAAGATATGGCTTCTGCTCGACGAAATAACTCCAGCCTGAACCTAGTTCAAAGTTCACAAGCCCATGATTCTTCAACTTCAGCCGAAAATTCACATCAATGAAAATATATTGTGCATATAGGAACCTGTATACATGCACGTTCAAATCTGAATGGAGCTATACAACCCTTGTGAGACATACTGAAATGCTTTGGATACCCTTTCCCAGCCTGCAGGTAAGTTCCGTCCTGGGTGTGGACAGGCCGGCAAGGGCACCACACTCCGTGGCCTCAATTCCAGCAGGATCATGACCACAACCAGCTTATTTAAGCATCTTGAGGTGGTGCCATTGTCTCATAACCTGAGCGAAGGCATTGTAGCCGTCCTAAAATGATCCTCATAAGATAACTCCGTCACTTGACATGAATAGACATACCACAGACTTGCCCAACCCAGTATTATCCGTTTTCTGAAGCAAGGTTTGATAATAATCATGAAGCGTCGTCTTGCCCTGCAGCGTAAGGTGATAAAATGTCTCCAGAGCTTCAAATGTGAACACAGTTCATGGTCGGTCTTTGGTTGTAGGATACCAACCTCGACGCAGTAGTTGCACGTGAAACTCTGGGCCAGATATGCATGTACAAAATGATGTTGTCACCCAGTGAATCCCACTGCTATCGAACACAGTAAAGCCAGGATGTGCAGACTGCAGGTTCGGACATCGGTTACCACCATGACCAAGTTGAACGCTCAGTCCAAGTTCCTGAAGACTGGTTTTAGTGAAGAAATTGCCATTCCACGTCTAGATTTTTTGTTCTTCAGCATTCTCAATTTGAGGAACAGAATAACATACCTCTACGCGATGCAATGGCAGTTGGACCTCATCATGATGCTGGACAAGGCAGAATTTACACAGAAGTCGTCCACCTCCACAATCCTTGCAACACAATGTTCCTTCGTCCCGCAAACAGACTGGACATAAGGAATCTTCCATGCTGTCCCCCGGACCATCCCACCACAATAGCTCAGCAAGATATATGTCACGATGTGTGATCCACGCTTGCAGTCTTCCCTGAGTATGTCTTTAATCATCAACATGAATATCATCAGAACAGTTGTGAAGGACATACCGTGGCCGAATGATTCTTCTTGGGAGGAATGACAGTGGTAGGATTAGAGTGTGAGGGTCCACTTGTGTCGGTGTTGTCTGCGAGGTACGAAAAGTCGGACGCTTCAATGGCAATGGAAGGAAGGGGGTTGAACTCATCCACAGGAGGAGGTGGAAACATGTAAGTAGCATGTTCCTGGACTAATAGGCCTGCTCGGTTTGTTAGCCGTTGCCCTTTGCACCCTGTTGCAGTGCACCGCAGTTTGTAACTGCGAAGGACTATCGGATAAATGCATGGTGATGGAATTGAGTGTGCCTGGGTGGGACAATCTAGCACCTTAACATGAGTCTTCCTGGTGTCTAGGGCCACATCTGTCTGCAGATGTTTCGACATTCGAAGACTGCGTAGCGAGGAATCTGAAAGTTGAAGACTGTGCAATGGTTAAATGTTAGACAGTTTCCGTAAAGTGAAACATGCAACTTACAACGGCTCAGTGGATGCTGCAGCAGACTGAGAGTTGAAGTAGACTATGCAATGAACTATTAGACGGCGTCCATAAAAGTGAAACACAAAACTTACACAGTGGGAGGAAGAGGATCGTTAATTGACAACTCGGCTGCATAAGGGGGAGAGGAAATGTTTGGTGTCTGCCACCAGTGACGAACAATGAGAGGTTGAACGAGATAACAATGAACGACAATGTTGAAAGAAGATGACAAGTCGCCTTAAAAAGGATGAACTGTACAGTTCCAAAACAAACTCTGCTTTGAGGTTTGTCTGACTTTCTAATTCTTAATCGGACAATTCTGACATCACAGTTTCCTGAGTCGACATGGCCACAAGAGCTACAAGAGCTGTGGGGCGCATAGCATCTAAGTATTGTATATAGTGTAGCAAGTAGAAAAACGAATACATGTTAACAGGATAGAGCCTAAGGGTCCTGTAATACAGGCCCAGGAATATTAATATAGCTGAACTTAAGTTTCAATAATGATTCGGAAATGTATTGTGGATAGTAGTAGGATGGGGGGAGGCAAAGGTCACGGTGATTTCGAAACTTGAATGTGTAACTTCATGTTGGCATGCTACTGAAATTCGGGGCTGGGAACTTCAAAGTGTCAGGCAGGCCTCAAGCTCAAGGGTCAGTACTCAGTACTTAGTCACAACTCAACTGAGTAAGTTGCCACCAATTATCCTACTTAGATTAGATGCGGATACATCGCCACTGGCCATAATGCGTACATCCTTTTGTCTGCCTAGGTTACTTATTTCTGAATTATATTAACATTAATGTCTACCTTTCAACTTTGGCTTTCATGTCTATCTGCTCCATACTAGTACTATCCCATAGTTAGTTCTCATTGCCCAGGCATGCAGGACATATGCACCTCCTCCTTTTGGTGGACAGATAGCAACATCAATCTCGTCTTCCATCCCAGTCTTCTGGGGGCATGGCACTGTTGATGCTCAGGTTAATCACGATAAGGCTTTCAAGAGTTAGTCACCACTCAACTGGGTGTTGGTGGGTAAACGGACGAGCGGGTAGGGTGGCTGTGACATAGTTCAATTTGTATTTTAGGGCTACATAAAAATAAGTTCTACTTGCAACTCGTTTTTAATACCTCCACTTTGCCCTCGTCTAAGAGCCTGGTATATTCTGCATAGGCCGAGTCTTGAGACTTGTACGACACATAGCTGGTGCCGGATATGCCGGATGTATAGTGTTGAGCATCGTGCCTGTGATATTGAGTCAGTCAATGCTTTAAATAAAAGGCAGGATAGAACACTAACCAGCTTGCGAACACACCTGTTTTGAGCCCCTTGGACACCACATACCACTTGCATGCTGCTCGCTTAGTTGGAAGAGGGCCACCCCCAGTGGCCAGCCCAATGGCCACATCCTTTGATTCAGTGGGAATAAGCCGATCAAGGGTTTGGCCAGCCTTAGTATAAACTTGTGTAGGGCTAGTTAAAGCCCTAGTACAAGTGGGAATGAGATAGATAAAGACTGTGTACTCACTATGCACTATTCACAGATCCAAATCAATATATTTGGGTAATGAATGTATGTGCTGTTTATGAGGGTTGTAGTAGTTAAGTATATAGTTATTGTGCGACGCGGACGGCGTACTATACAGTTGTTTGTACATGTGTATATTGTGGCACACGTGTCTGCGGTAAATAATGATAATAAAATAATAAAAGGATAAGGAGATTAATGAAAGTAACAAGGAATCATAGATTCCTTACACTCTTCCCCCCTTTAAGAGGAAGTAATATGCTAAATTAGCATGGGCCCATGAGGGTGTCGGGATTGACGACGTGTTCCGGAGGTTCGGGCATAGGCTCAATGCGCCTGTTGCGAGGCTCTGGTAGAAGCTCGTCTGCCGAGTCTTGGTTGCCTTCTTCGGCGTATATCGCATATGTGTTGTCGAGGATCTCCTCGATGGGTTTGTTGTCTTGGAAGACAGAGAGGGCATTAAGCTCCTCGATAGATGCGACAGCACAAATATATTTTGCTGTCATAGGCTTGACGCTGCGTTTAGGCTGTTTGCCATATTTTTTAATTGGCTCAGCGCGCCGTTTCTCGACGCGAGCCGGGGGTGGTGCTAACATGGAGGCTAGCGATGCCATAGGGCCGGTAGCAGATCCCGATGAGGCAGGGATGGTAATGGTAGAATCCACAGGTGATGTGGGTCTGCCAGTTTCGGCACGCACAAGGATGGCACGTTCTGCGTAGCCACAGAACATGGCCTCATAGACAGTAGTGTCTAACCCGCATTGGTAATAGTGGGTGGCAATGACGGCTTCATTGAAAGGTTTATCGTTGGGGAAGTGATGAGCTTCCCAGAATCGGGGAACGGTGTTTGGGGCGACCAAGCCCAAATATTGGCCATTGCCAAGTATTTCAAGAGCTTTAAGCTTGAATGCTCTGCGAGCAGATCCAGCGGGTGTGCCATCCTGAAGGAATTGCCACACCGCTAGGTCATCTGATCGATATCAGTTTTTGTCATCACGACAAATTGCCTTAGGCACGTCGTTACGGTTGATGACCAGCTTATCGACTGGATATTGGGCTTGTTGGCCCGCAGGTGGTAGCACCTTGGCTTGCAATGCCAGGGTTATTAGTGCTCGTTGAGTGAGCGACCGTTGGTCAAATGGAATTTTATATGCCTCTTCAGCGAGCACCCTGAAAGAGGGGTGAGCAGGGCCGATGGCCAGAGGTTGGGCTGAAGAGCCTTTCTTTGTGGGAAAGAACTCTGGGCCTTTAATGTTTCTCCACGAGGAGTCGGAGTATAATGACAGGTGACTGCCGGCTCCTA
>QLPF01005649.1:0-32973 GCA_003314045.1 Hygrophorus pudorinus | reverse complement strand
AACGCGATGCTAATGCTGTTTCCGTCAGTCACGCCATGTTGCTCTGATAGGGGACCACAAACAGCTACCGCCTGTCATTACGAGCCGTGAGGCGCAAACAATGGGCTTAGGCATCAGCCTGTTTGAACGGTTAACTGAGGAAGGCTGTTCGTTTTTTGTGTGATTCTCTGTCGACTGGAATCTAATCATCACATCCTGACAGCGGTGCCTTCTATGATGTTAGACGTACAATACCGGATGCATCCATCAATCTCCCGGTTCCCTTCTTTGGAATTCTATAATTTTTTGCTGCAGGATGGAACCGTAGACTCTCTTGGCAACATACCATCGGTTTTGCTGCCCCCAACTTCGCGTCATCTACAAGTCAATTCCGAGACAGGAAATCGACCTTCAGTGGTGTTCTTGGATCATGCTGGATCCGAATCGTTCAAGGATCGAAGTAGGGTGAACCTGGGTGAAGGACACATCGTATGCAGCGTCGTGGAAGATCTTCTTCTGAACAACCAAGTGAGCATTGATTTTTGCTATTGAACGTGAGTGGTCCCAGACATTCTGTCGATGCTAGCATCTCGGTGGAAAGGATATCGGAATAATTGCACCCTACGTGGCGCAGATATCGTTGCTCAGTCGTTTATTAAATACAGACGCCAAGTACCGCAAGCGCTTCCGGGAAGTATTGGGGGATCAGCGGGTGATGCAGCTAGGAAACATCGAAATCAAGACGGTGGATGGATTCGAAGGCCGAGAGAAGGAAGTGATCATTTTCTCCACTGTTCGGAACAACGCCGGAGGGCACATTGGGTTTCTGGCAGATCGACGGCGGTTAAATGTAGGATTGACGAGAGCCAAGAGGGGGCTGTTCGTTGTGGGGAGTATCAGTACTCTGAAGGCGGGGAAGATGGGTGACAGATTAGATGAAGTGCGGTTGGGGAAGGGGGCGGAATCATGGCGACGATATGCCCGGTTTGTTGTGGAAGAGGGCTTGGTCCAGGAACTTAGCGGTGAAAAACTCCGAGGGGCGTTGTTTGGGAATCTAGATGCTCTGAGAGGGAGGAGGATAGGTGTCTTGGAGTGATCGTCTAGGATCCACATGAGAGATATATTGGATCTGGTGAGACCCACGTGAGGTCAAACCTGGACTAATTTAGTGAGAGCTACGTCGGTAATTTCCAACTGACCCTGCCACCACCTCAAAAAGGCCTTTCATGTACGAGTACCGGCAACCGTAACGACTCGACGATCTCTTTACAACTCTTCTCCACACACTTTGCGTACGCCTTGATTAAATTATAAACCCATCACCGAAGTCTTCTAATTGTACTTCTCTTGCCTAATTCTCTGTCCACACCCTTTAAGTCTCCAACCAAACCCCCCATTTCCTCACCACCTCCCATGCCGAATAGACAATCTTCACCCTGCTCGTTGGGCCCTCCCTTCTACTCCAAGAGTTACGACGACGATCTTCCGACCATCATCGACACCTTTGCTCCGAGACGCGCGTCGATCGACCTATCTCCGTCCTCTGAGTCCTCGCTCAGCAGTGATTTAGGCCATTCGCCCCCGTTCGATGACTTTGTCGCCACTCGTTCTCGAGTTGTTCGGGTAGGTGTCTATTAAATTGTCAGCGCGTGGACATCTTCTCATCACTCGCGCAGATTTCCGACTTGCCACCCTCCTCGGCGTCTTTTCTATCTGACCTGTTTCTCACACCGCGTCAAAACGTAATGTACCTCTCTTACGGCCGCATGATCATGCTATGTCTGATAATCTGCTCCGTTCAGCAGCCTACCCCTGTTACGATGTGGGTTCTCCGGGACGATTATTCAGGACCGAGACCAAGTCGGGACAGCGTCTGGATTGTGTTCAAATCGCATGAAGAGGTGAGTAAATCTCGGGTCAACGAATCTGAGATCTT
Organism: Hygrophorus pudorinus; assembly: GCA_003314045.1. Classification (NCBI taxonomy): domain Eukaryota; kingdom Fungi; phylum Basidiomycota; class Agaricomycetes; order Agaricales; family Hygrophoraceae; genus Hygrophorus; species Hygrophorus pudorinus. The sequence goes on along the minus strand of QLPF01005649.1, from coordinate 31,058 downwards.
GTGCGAATCCAGTCCCAATCTGGACACCGCGCCCATGTGTCACGTGTGTGCGAACGGTTCATTTTGATGTGGGTCGTCAGTCTGGTCTCAGGAACAACAAATGTTACGGCTCGACTATTATCTTGACCCTCACCTCGAGCTAACAATGATAAAAGGCTTACAACGCCCTCTCCCTCTCATCTTCGGATTTCTCCGTCCTCCCCGCACTCGAAATCGATCTTGAACCTTTTTACAAATTACGACGTTTCGAACTCACACAGGACGTGCGTTATGTATCCGTTGGCTGTGTACCATTATCTCATCTTACTCTATAGCCTGTGCCTTATCCCCCTCACCTTCTCCCCATGTCACCCTCAACTTCTCCCCTCCAACCCGAATCAACACCACACTCCACCACAGATTACACTCTTTCCACCAACCCCCCAAACCCAAGGTCAACTTTCAGACTAGGTGACTGGATGTGAGTTTTTCCTAGCCGCCGTTCCGGTGATCCCGTGTCGCCTTGCCGCCTGCGCCTGTAGTTTTTTTCTCTAATCTCCGTTTGTTTCAGATGCGGCTCACCGAGTTGCGGCGCTCACAATTTCGGGTGAGCTCCTTTGTCATGACTAAACCTCTCTCTTTCCCCTCATATCTTCTCTCAACAGACGCAATTTGACCTGCATCGGTTGCGGAAGTTCTCGTACATCGAACACCCCCACTTCTCCCCACTTCCACACATCGACTTCCCCAATTAGTCCCATGGCATCCCCTCGCTTTATCTCTCCTCCCAATTATCCCTCTTCTTTCTCTCCTTCTCAAAACTCCCATTTTCATTGTCCCCCATCAACCTCGTCATTCCAAACGCCTACTGTACCACAATCGGTCCTTAATCCTCCAAAAGCGCCTCATACGGCCCATCCGCTACTTACACCATCTGGGAGAGCCTTCGCCAGCGGAGGCAAGGTTCAGAACGTGTCGAGTGATCCTCTGAGCCCGTGCGTTATGTACTGGCCAGATAACGAGCCACTCCCTGAGCAAGGGCAGATCCGCCCCAGTGGACTTGCCGGTGTTCCGGTAAGTTGTCGCGCTCCTCGTTTTTTTTTCGCCTCTGACATTCACGCCTCAGCAGCCCCCCATACTAAATACGGGAAATCGTGGCCCGATCGGTAAGTGCCTTTTGTGTTGGTGACCTTACCTTGGCTTCATGAAATGTTCAGAACACCAACCGGGGGACTGGATCTGTCTCCGCTGCAACTACCTCAACTGGCGGCGCAGGAAGGTCTGCCAGACCTGTTTTCCTTGCAAGTACTTTTATCAGATTGTAGTTTTTTTTTTCTTCCTAACGACTTGTCCGCAGACGCCGAAGGAAACGGCGATTCTATCTCAGCGGCAGTTCAGAGTGAACGCATAGCGCTGCTTACGTCCGTTCTGGCGCAGGCTCAGACAATGCCATCTCGGTCTTCACATACGACCCCATTATATTCGCAAGGTCATCGCTCGCATTCACTGACACCTCCTCAAAGCCAGCGGGCCTTTGTTGACATATCTCCACCAAAACTCTATGGTTCTGTACATCGCTCCCAATCACACTTTGATCTTGGTACACGATATACGACTTCTCGGCCTATTTATCAAACTTCGGGGCATCGCCAGCCCTCTCCTTCGCCTCCTACTAGTACTGGGGATTCTGCCTTTCCTATACATGCGCCGGCGCCCCTTTTGCCATCATTTTTACAAGACATCGTTCAATCCCCAACTTTGTCCCCGGCCTCTACGTCGTCCGCTGATCTTTCTTTCGAGGAATACGACGACGTCCATTCCCCGGTTCAATCTTCTCATGGTCGTATCACCCATGCCTCGGACTCGTCGTCCCACTTGCCGCTGGGGAACATCTGGAGGTTGGATGGTGAGGAAACCAAAAGTCTCTCCGCTTTCGCTCTGCCGAATCATCAGGAGTTGGTGGGTAGCAGCAGGAAGAACAGCCGAGAGATGCTACGACCCCTTCAGAGCACCACATAAATGCCGCATTGACAACGTCAAAGGCCCCTCAAAATACGCTAATATGCGCCTCAGCACGTTGCTGTGCAGGGTATGTAATCTGGATTTAATGGGTGGAATGCATCGAGGAACGATCTTGGTATTTTTGGAATTTTGCATAATCTATTTTGTGGCATATGATATATGACACCTAAGTACTACTCTACGTCTTGCATTTCCTTACTCGGTAGGATTATCTGCTTATATATATCCCGAGCTATAGATGAGTTAGCTGTCCCCCCCCCCCATTTTATTTGTCGATGTTTTGGTTGGAGCTCGTCGCCAAACACGACCACCGTGACTCTTTCTCCAGAATGCAATTATCTCATTGATCCTGCACTGCAAGCGGTTTTAAATGACTACACCGCGTCCCATTCTAGTTCCTTTGCATGGTCCACCCATATCATCTGCTGCTCTGTTTCTCGACAAACCATCAGTGTCCCAACCGCAAGTGAAAGATGGAGATTCCGATTTACTCAAGTCGATCCGACTCGCCTTGCGAGGTTCTGGAACAGATGTGGTGTCCTCGGTCCATAACACATTCTCCGTAACGACGGAGGAACCCTGGGGAGAAGAGGAACTGACATGGAACGCGCATACTGTAGTCGTGAGTGCAGGGGGCGTCATGAGGAAGAAGTGGAATTTCGAAGAGGAGGGCCAGTCCATTCAGTGGGCTTGCATGGGTTGGCTTGAACAAACGCCTCTTGTGAATCCTGTATCCACGCACAGTTCGGCCCATTACACGTCCGACTCCCAGGCGGGCCTGGCGCCATCCGAGGACACTTCGCAAAGGCCAACGTTCGGGCCATTTACGCGTACACGACGCGACAACAACCGTGCACTTGTGCAAGAATGTCGTGTTCCCGCAGTTTTTGTCTTTCTCCGTAGCATCGGCAAAATCTTTCTTAAAAATGGGCTGGATTACACTTTCTCCTTGCCTTTCATAGTGCGGAAAGCTTGGCCTCTGTCTCCCCATGGGGTGATGATACAGCGAGTTCTTGAATCGTCGGAATTCGAAGAGTCGGAGGCGACGGGTGACGCCGTCTTGCCCACCATCTTTTCTGTCACTAGTCCATTTTCTGAAGCGGGAACTGTTGGCTTGACTGTCGGTATCGTTGGTGGATTCTCTCCAAAATTTCCCGCATATCTCAAAGACGAAGACGAAAACTCAACGAAACCACTCAAGTCGGTGTCTCCGACGGAAATGGTACTCTGGGTCTCTCCACAAGGTCCCAACGTCAATGATGAAGTGCTCGTTACTCTTGATATAGAGAATCGTCGACTTTCCATGTGGAGATACGTTTACGTCAAACCGAAGGATATTCCTGTCCCTCTGGGTCGCAGCAGAGCACGCAGCAATGTTCGCAAAATATTGTCTACCGCTACCACTATGGCTTCCCTGGTTACGCATGGACCCCCGTCAATGGAACCCTGGTCTCTCAAGGGTCGTCGAAATTCCCTCACACGTAACGACCTGAGTGTAACTATGGATAGGATGGTCCTCGGAGGAAGGGCAGAAACAGATACATTAGCACCTATCGAACATGGACGGATGAAGGCTGCATACTGGATGGAAAGGCTTCATTCACAAGACATCCCAGCCGTTGAGTGAGGCTCGTACAACCCACCTATCCGGATGGCCCCTGATCACTTTTTTTCTTCCAGTGCGGATTCATGGCGCACGATTTCGGTCGCTCTATTCGATCAGCGTTGGAACGGTAAGATGAGCCGTTCCTTGATGGGCATCTGTCTACCTGTGACTCAAAGTGTTACTTATTTTTCCGTGACCCACGCCGAAGACAATATGCTCAAAGTAGCCCGTTTATCACAAGGCTTGGGCATTTCAATTGCTCCAATCCGCAGTACACGCGATAATGTACAAGACCTTGTCCTCATTTCCCCCGACCATGAAGTCACACTGGTTACACATGGTCTCCACGGGTTGATCATCGACTTTCAACCAGAGATCTCGACTGCTGCTCGGAACAACGCTGCTATGGAAATCGATGGAGGGATTTGGAGATCGCCCCTTTATCAACATGGTGGAGTAGTTTCGGTGCAGGATGCTGTCTTATCTTCCGTCACATTGCGGTTCGCAGATGGGCGGATTGCTCGTACAGTCATCAACCTCATCCCTAACAATACCCTCACCCGCCAGTCTCTCCAGATTTTGGCCCTAACACTGTCTGCAGACTGTTTCTTCACCATCCACCGCTACTTCCTGGAAAAATGGTCTGTGCAAAAACTGCGGTTCTCGGATGACATTGAATTCGATTGCTTCGCTGAAGCTCTTTACAAGTTCTTCGACCTGCCGGGAGGCGAGGACAAACCCTTGTCTCACGTTTCTGAAACCGAAACTTGGGACACGCTCTCTGAATCCCCATCTCACCTCCGATTCTGCGAAGATTCAGTCCTTAAAAACCTACAGCTGCCGCCGTCCCCTAAAAAATCGGCCTATCCTCTACAGCTGCAAAGGCCGCATAAATTACTAGCACTTGTCCTTTACGCTCTACATACATTGGGAGAAAATCTGCGGCTCATGGTACATTGCTATCCGTCTCTCCTGAAATTAGCGCCAGTCATTTGTCGGCTTGCCCTCGTCACCCGCCCAGAGTGGGCCGATTATTGGAAGCGTCTATGTCCTGGCGCTATGTCCGACTGGCCATCCCCCACGACTACCGGTCAGTTACCACATCAATTTCTACATATTAGTATTATTCATTTCTGCCCCTAGCGCCAGAATTTCTCGACGATCGCATTCCGGTGTGGCCTCCTGACATCTCCGCCATATTATATGGAAGAATCAGTAATCCAGACTGGAAAGTTCCCGGGCAGGATATCCAGCATCTTGCCATGCGTTTCGAAGTCGCCCCTTCATTCGCGTATGGTCGAGTGGAACCACTGACAAGTCTTCATCAACTCACTGCCGTCTATAAGTGTTTGGCGGATAATGAAACTGAAAACAGTCAAAAAAGAGCTGAAAATGCCATTCACTTGCTAGTAACATCTCAAGTGGGTCCGCAATTCATCAATCGTCTTCCTCTCGGCATAGCAGCCCCGCTCAGAGAGGCGGCTAGAACATGTCAACTTTCACCTCCCGGAGACTGGCCATTGGCAGCTTACCGCGCTATAGGACGCAATGACCTGGCCGCTTGCGCCAGTGATGCTTCAGATATAGTCTTCAATGACGGCTATCGGGCAGTGAAGGATTATATTGTGTGCCTTTCTCATTCCTAGTTGTGGCCCGTACCCCTGACACTCAAAATTCAGAGCCCCTCACGTCCTCGTCGAACCATTAGTGATATTGTCGCGGAAACCCGAGCCTCTGCCGGGGAAGTTGACGCGGTCTCTGGCGTTGAACTTGATCTCGATGAATTTACGGATATTCGATTTAGCCAGGACCGGAGACTCGAAGAAGTTGCACGCATGCTGTGTTCATCCACAGTTCCACTTGTTAGATTGATGGAGCATCCTGAACTGAAGTATGTGATTCATCGTTTGGACCTAATTGGACAAGCCTGACATGCATTACAGCGAGCATGATCAGGCAAAAGAACAGCAGCATCAAGTCCTGCGGATCGCTGAACGTACACTCGCCCTGCCTTATGGTAGAGCTATGTTTACATTTGGCTCTGTCCCGACGGTAACCCGTGAAGCCTATGCGATACCGAAGCTTGAATATGCTGTCCGATTGCAACCCCTCAACATCACCGCCGCGCCAGAGCCGGGCAAGATTCTGCAGGAATGTTTGAACTGGGGAGAATTCCACAACGGTGTGGCTGCCGGTCTCCGGATATCACCTACAGCTCGTGGCGTGGAAAGTTCATGGATTGCATTTAACAAACCATCCGAATTGACCCCCGAACACGCCGGATTTTTGTTCGGACTTGGACTGACTGGGCATCTCAAGGAGATGTTGACATGGCACACTTTCGGATACCTAACTCCCAAGCACGATTTGACTTCTATCGGTGTTCTTCTTGGATTGTCCGCTGCGAATGTTGGAAGTGGTAATCGGCACGTCACCAAATTACTCGCAGTTCATACACCGGCCCTGTTGCCGACGCCAGCCATTGACTTGAATGTGTCCCTAATGACTCAGGCTGCCGGGCTGGCTGGCGTCGGTCTTCTTTACATGGGCACAAAACACAGACGCATGGCTGAAGTCTGTCTCAATCAGATTAGCCGCAAGGACCTTGTTCAACCTGACCTCAGCAATGAGCATCGAGAAGCTTACACCTATTCTGCCGCCCTCGCATTCGGCATGATCATGCTTGGTAAAGGGTCTTCGATTCCCGCAGATATGGCTCTATTGTCGCGCTTGGCCGTCCTCGTCCATGGGGATACAACCTCCCTCCTCGGGAAAAAGACTCGGCCTCCCTTTGATATCAATCTGACTTCGCCTGCAGCGACGATTGCGTTGGGCCTTATGTTCCTCAGGACGGAACGTCAGGATGTTGCCGACGTCTTAACTATCCCTGATACTGTCCTGGCTTTAAACCGTATCCAGCCCAGTTTTTTGCTCATGCGCACGCTGGCACGATCGTTGATTATGTGGAACTTCATCAAGCCGACAACCGAGTGGTTAGCTACTCAGGTCCCTCCGGCCATAGCGCACGCCATGGAGGACCGCTTTCAGGGAAAGTCCGTGGATGATTCCTTGGAACTTGCATATTACAATATTTTGGCTGGTTGTTGTTTTGTCGTTGGTCTGAAATATGCGGGAACAGCTCGCCAGGAAGCATGGCTAATGGTCACCAGTTATTTTGAATTGTTCAGACGACTGGCTGGCTCAACAGGTTAGTCGTGCAACTCACAAGGGAATTCCAGCACACTGACTCTTCGTAGGTCCTGCATTTGATCATAAAATCAAGCGCTCTGCCGTTCGGGATGGTCTTAACTTAATTTCGATATCCCTGAGCATGATTTTGGCTGGCACCGGCGAGATTCCTTGTTTTCGCCAGCTCCGATATGCTTACGGGACAAATCACCAGGCCATGAGATACGGGATCCATGTTGCCACTCACATGTCCTTGGGCTTGCTCTTCCTGGGTGGGGGACGATTTACGCTGGGCACTTCTGATGCTGCGATAGCATGTATGATTACCGCCTTCTTTCCGCGCTTCCATCATGTCCCGTCCGACAACAAGAGCTATCTTCAGGCTCTTCGACATTTATGGGTTCTCGCTGTCGAACCCCGATGTCTCGTGGCACGGGATGTTGACACTACGGAAGTCGTCTATCTTCCTGTCAAAATCTCAACGAAGGAGGGCAGCGAAGTTGAATCATCTCAGTTTATATGCCCTACCCTTATTCCCAATCTCGACAATTTGCTGTCTATCCGAGTTGACACCCCTCGGTACTGGCCATTCTATCTCGATACGGAAAATATATCTCGGCACAAGGAGGGACTACTACGCAGCCAAACGCTGTACGTTAAGCGCCGCACAGCGTTCTTGAGTTATACGGAGGATCCACGAGGCAGTCGTAGTCTCTTTGTCCGGTCAGGATCATCTGCCGGTGACGCCGCCACACTCGATTTCCCTCAATTGACCGACACAAAAGTACATCCCGCGGGCGATCTTTCACAATTCATTACATCCTCCTCCAATGATGTACTATTTCTGGCTTTTGCAGATCATTTCTCCCGTGAAGTCGGCGAGACAACACACGAGAGACTTTTCCATACATATTGCCATGCAAGCTTACTCGACAGCATCCTCCAGGACAAGCCACAAACATTACAATCACACTTGACGCTATATCAATATCGTAACATGTCGCCCTCTTCCCGATACTTTCATCTGAGGCTGCAAGATTTGCGGTTTGCGGCAGACTTTTATAGCAAGATTTACGATCGGCGCTTCAGTGGTCGCTTAGAAAGTAATGCGCGGCCGCCCCTCATCCGTGAAACCACCGTGTCAGGCGCTCTCCATGCATTAGATCAACGCCTTAACGTCATCAGAGTCGGTCCCCAATTTCTCGATGCGCTGGGTCAATACGCACAGGGAGAAGTCGTATCGGACGATTCTTCGCCGGCTATTTCACAACAATTGGCATGGTACCTGTTGCGAAATGCTGTCCCCGTCTCCACTTTACTTTTGATATTGAAGGGTCTTGCTCGGGATGCACACTCGCAATGTTTGGGAATAGCTCCACCAGAGGGCACGTCTGATGCTATAGCCCTGGATCAAGGCATAAAAGAGGTATTGCACGGAACGGGGACGAAGATGACCACTGCATTAGGGTCGGGATGGTCGGTTCGGTCTCTCGACGAGATCATTGCCAAATGGCTCTGAAGCATCGGTCACTACATTCTTTGAGGTTGTTTCTGATGAGTTCCCGGTGCATTTCACGCCATATAGAATTGTATTCATAGTTTGTTCGTTAAAAGTGTATCATACTTCATCGTGTACGACCGGTGTCTTTCTAACGAGTTTACGTCCAGTCAGATGAATCTCAGGTAAAAGCTACAGCAGTACACGTGTGGGCTCAATTTGGTTGATACCTTTAATCATCCTTTTGCGCAAGTGTGAAAGCAGCCGGTTTCTCCAACCCAGCTGTAATCACCACTGTGCGCCGCTGACCCACAGCCTGTATAAGTGTCAGCTTGTCCGATCCAGTGCAGAGACTATTGATCACTGATTCGCCTACCTCGTTCAGCTTGTCAAGCATTTTGACAGTGACATCCCAATCTACACAAGCATCTGTGATAGACACGCCGTGCTTCAAGTGCGCGGGTCCCTCTTCGGGGACGTCCTGTCTCCCAGAATTTATGTGTGATTCAATCATCACACCGACGATGTTCCTGTTCCCAGAGATTAGCTGGCCGCAAATGTCGTCCAGGACTTTCGGTTGGTTGTTGTGATCCTTTTGCGAGTTACCATCTGCCCTGGCTGTAAATAGAATGCCTCTTTTAATACAAGGGCGACGTACGACTGCAATCGATCATAATCGATGGATGGTGATTGGGGAGTGCCTTTTCTATAGATGAGGTAGCTATCTTGACGTGCTCAGCGGCAAAGTTTGGGCCTTTTGTTCCACCACGTAGAATTACGTGGACATCCTGATTCCCTCTTGTCTTGACTATTGACGCGAGGCCCTGCTGTGTTACCCCCATGAAGGCATGAGGATTGGACGCTTGTGTTTTGCGTGAGGGTCGTCCGATAATGACTACACGACTAACTTACATGACCGCATGGCATCAATTGCCACGGTGACACTGTAAAATATGTTAGATGGATAATTTACGACTTTGTTATAAGATGTTAACCTGCCGTCTGTGCCATTTTTGAAGCCAATGGGGAAAGACATGCCCGAAGCCAGCTCCCGGTGGAGCTGGGACTCGGTTGTCCTGGCGCCAATGGCGCCCCAACTGGTGAGATCGGCAAGATACTGAGCAGATATCGTATCAAGAAGCTCTGAACCAACAGGTACGCCCAAGTCTGTGAGATCACAGAGCAACTGGCGAGCCAATCTCAGGCCCTTATTGATTCTAAAGGATCCGTCAATGTCGGGATCATTGATAAGACCTTTCCAGCCAACAGTTGTCCGAGGTTTCTGGAGGGAGGTCAGTGACGCCGATCAGGAAGATGAACACCTGTTTAATTACTTCACTACGGCCAGAGGTAGTTGACAAACTAAACGAAAAATTTCAAAGGAAATAAACGCACAAATAGGCACGCATAATGATGAGAAGATTATTCCAGCCCGGAATTTTGGACTTGAGGAGTTGGGCATATTCAAGTGCCTGCTCTGTGCTATGAATTGAACATGGACCGACAATGACAAGAACACGGTCATCCTGTCCAGCTACTATACCAGCAGTGGAGAAACGAGCCGATGCTATTGTCTTTTCAGAGTTAGCGGACGAAACAATTTCGTGGCGAAGTAAAGCTGGTTGAACGAGGGGTTCATACTATGCAGAGATCAGGGATCAACAAGTATGACAAAAATGCATTTACATACGCCAACAACACGTCGATCTTGGATGTAACGTTGAACCTGGATGGGATCTTCAAAGTCGGGGAAAGGTGTAATGTTGTCCATGGCGTCTGGAATAGCTGTGAAAGGATGAGGAACAGGTTGGAGGGTGGAATGAGAGTGATAGTACGAAATCTAAAGGCCGTTTGTTTTATAAGATTTTGCGAAGAAATTGCAGCCATTTTGACGAGTCAAAGTTGAGCACGGTGAGTCACAACAATATATTTTTTCGAATTAACCGACCGTGGGAGCTACTGTAGATCTCTTTACGCCTGTACAAAGTCGAATTGATACACGTTGCTTGTTGAATAATAATAGAAAGGTTTGCAGTTGTCGCAGCCATCGTGCCGCTTTGTGCGCACCATCGCGACACACGCGTGAGTTGACAGATACCGAACAGGTCGCGCAATGACATGACTTCCGGCTGATGCAAGCCTGATATTGTTGGCGAAGTTTAGACTGAATCCAGCAATTTCATGGACACAGTTGTTGAATGAGCGCCGGACACGTCCGACATCGAGTTTGAAAAAGAAGATATTTTTCAGTATTTTCCGCGTCTTTTTCTGATTCTACCTATTTTTTATGCTCATCCTATAGCCCATTACGTAGTTGTTCTCCGAGTCACCGCGACGAAGAGCTGCGGGCCAAATCACTAAGGTGTGAGTAGTCAGTCACACACAACGCAATCGAGTGTGAATAAAGGTTATACCTGAAAGATGAGTCGATGCATAGTTTGACTTCTTTGTAGCTAACAACAAGACAGCTCTGCTCATCTCGCGAGATAAGCATTATACGTTCGTCTGTGCCGGCATCCAGCTGTGTAGAGAATGAATACACACAAAAATCGTGGGTGAAAATGCAAAGGAAGAGAGCACACCTTGTTCAAGCAAGTGATGACATGTGACATATTGACGACAGGGTTTCCGGCCTCATCGACCTGGTGGAAAACATAGTCGCGGAAGAGTTTAACAATGTACCTGTCGCCTGTTTCGGACCACCGGGGTTCACGGGCAAATCTACGCATAGGGCATCAAAGGTCGGGGAAATGTGATGAAGGATGGATATATACTCAGGGCGTTCATTGATGAAGCCAAATTTGCACAATAACCGAACTAGACGACCATTCTCCAGCTCACTCATTAGTTCGCCTTCTAGGCGGTCGACGGCGCTTAAGTAATAATCGTCAGTTTGTGAAAGCCTCGTACTGGAAATAGAAACCATTCACTTCTGAGCTTCGTCCATCTCCGCCAGAACCCTGCCAGTAATCATGTCAAAGAGTTGATCGATACTCTTCAAGTATCTTGTGAATAAAATATTGCCTGATGTTACTGATGTCCCACCTTGTGCTGCCCGGGTTTTGAAATCAAAAACAACGCTACATCTCTGAGTTCCGTAGAGTACTGCCTCGCTAGGATCTCGAGTGCCTTTTGCGGGCTATTCATCACAGCGGTGTTGTTGCAGCAAAGTGCAAAGAGGAGCCGGCCGAACATAGTTAGATCCTCTTGTTGCAGCAAGGGGATGTCTTGATGGGCATCGTACATAAGCACATCAACGATCCCGCAGGAGCTTATGCGAACCCTTCACGATGATTAGGAACGCGGACAAGTGTCGGAAGTGATAGGATGCGATCTCACCGGTTTTTCCCAGTGAGTAAGATCTTGGTGACATCAATCATTCGAACCGCTTGCCCGGCGTCATGTACCGCCTTGACAGCATTCGCGATTTGTACCACGTACGACCAAATAGTACGTTCAGGGATGAGGGTGGATTGCGCTTGAATGCGTCCGTGGTGGAATGTCTGTGCCTTGGACTTGAGGTGGGCGTCGAAGAGGGTCTGGGAGTTCGGGTGGTAGTTGTAAGCTACTACGAGCGCTATAGTGTAAAAGATCAGGATAAAATGAAGAGCCCAACAGAAGGGTAAAACGAACAGTTGTCGTTGAAAGCGCGGGTGGTGAGTGCTTCCTGGACGGAGACTATGTTGGGGTGACGGATTTTAGCCCAAGTCTCGATCGCGGTGAATGCAGTTTTGTGCATCAAACGGTAGTCTTATTCGATATGAGTGCAAGCTGTATTAAACCAGGACGGAACATATACACACTCTCGATGCGTCGCAAAACATACGGCATGCCATCAACAGAACTTATTGCACGATACACAATCGAGTACCAGTTGCCAAACTTGCGTCTCTCGGCGCCCATTTGTTCAAGCGGGACGAGTGTGTGATAACCTTGAAGGTCGTCGGGGAGATTTAGTCCAGGGGCAGGGGCGGTGTGAATGATCTCAGAGCGGGCTTGGAGTTCTTCCCGAAGGTCATCGGAGAGGAAATGGTTGTGGGACAAGACAGAGGGGTGTGGTTGGGAGTAGAGGTGGTAATTCAACTACCGGTTCAGAGTTCAGTAGCGTGTGTGTTGGAACAGCGGAGGATACTCACGGGCTGACGAACAAATGTTGGTTGAGGGGGATAAAAGCTAGCCATGGCTTCTGGGTCATAGAGGGACTCAGGAAGTCCGTCGTAAAAGGGGGAGTCAATCTAGGCACAGATGAATGCGACCGACTTAATGCGCAATGAGAAAAAACATACCCCTTGTATCTGTATTTCGTTGTTACTGGTGTGAGTATAAGGATCGTAAGTGTCATGTTCTTGGTAGTTGGCCAGTGAGGGAGAAGGACTATTAAAAGGGATGAAGTAGCTCAAGGCAGATAGGTATGGATTACTTACGAGGTTAAAGATGATTGACGTGAAATTGGTGGGGAAACGGGAGGAACGGGACCAGCTGACGCTGTAGCCTTCGGTACGAACACCGGGGCATTGATAGCGAGGGAACCTGGTGTGGGGGAGTCCGACCGGGGACTGTGGGGTAGTTAGGCAGGTGAAACCGCTGCATGCCGGAATAAAACGCACATAGCGTCTGGCGCCTGGGAGTAATACCAATAAGAACGAGAAGGATTGTAACGGCTAGGACGTACCGGGGGGTGATAATAAACACAGCCTTTATCTTGGAATTTACAAAATCTTGTTGAAATATATGTTGAGACGAGGACTTTGGTGTGTTCGAAAGACTCACCCGTATATCATAATATTCCTACATTGTCTCTGCACGGCATCTATGATAAAATTGGGCTAGTTTAATATTGCAGGTGAGAGATTTGGACGTGACTGACCCTTTCGAGTAGAAGTCTTGGACAAGTCGTTCTGGTTAGCAGGATTTACGATTTTTACGGCGGCAGAAGTGCTTGATCTAGGAAAGAAAGCCATGCTATAGCCCGATAATGTACGAACCAGGGCAGAACTAGCCCAACTCTGCCAGTCCACTTGGGAAGGGTTGGTGTGACAAGTCAGGACACCCGCTAACCCAACTTTGGAATTCAACACGAACAAATAACTCTTTGCGGTATACCGTGACCATGTCAAGACTGGAGAAGGACGCAGCTACGTTCAAGAGCACTCTCCATCGGCAAGATTATACTTCATGGCATTCACAACCACAACCACTCGACCCTTCGGTCACAGAACACAAACAACCGTCGCCCGCGAAAAAGAAACGACCGAAATCGAGCATGTTCTTTTCATCACTCACTTGTGTATCATGCTAAACGTCCAATAGACATCGTATACTCACAACCTGCTGATACTGGAACTGGAATCAATGTAAACACCCAGCTAGTATATGCTGTTGGCCATCTCAAAGTGAGTCGTCACCTCCCTTTAGAACGACCCATCTCAGCAGCATTCGGCAGTCCACCCCGAACCCCATGCGGTTGCAGGATATCGCCATAGTCACAAACACACCCCTAGACAGTGATAGAGTCCTCCTAGAAAAATTCAGAAATCACGACAGCATACACTGGGATCAGAAAACTGATCTTTACTCGTACAAGGTGACTTGACTCTCTATCATTGTACACTGACAAAACCAAAACGCCGCCCATATCCAGCATGAATACAACTTCCGCAACAAAGCTGCCTTACTGACAGAGATCCAACGCCAAACGCAGAAGGGCGGCGGTATTGCGGTTCGTTCGTTGAAGGAGTCGTGGAAGGAGGCTCCGCAGGCTATAGAGGAACTGGAGCAGGGGGGAGAAGTACTTGTCATCAGAACGGTCAAGGACGGTCAGTTAAGGATGGTCTTCTGGAATGAGATTAAGCCCGACGAAGAGAGTGGGGGGCTGCCTGTTGAGAAAGGTGAGTCTTCTGATCGTAGCGGACATGTTCGCTGACAAGGGTGAGGGTTGGTCGTTAGAATTCAACGATCTCTGGCACTCCTTGAAAGTCCCAAATGACGTTGATCTTTTGAAGCAACAACTTGCGTCCGGTGGGTCATTGTCGTCGTCTCCTCCTCTATTTGCCCCGATAACCTCTATTGCCCGAAACAGAGGGCCTTCAGGTAACAAACGCAGAAACTATCACTCCAAAAGCGCCCACAGGAAAAAAGAAGGGCAAGCGTTCCGCTCCGCGACAGCGGCAGGTGCGTATTACGAATACCCATCTCAAGGGCGAGATCGATCTGTCGAGAGATTACGTCGCTCCAGGGAAGTAAGAGGACTTCGGGACCGAAATGGGTTCATGTATATTACTCAACTTATAATTGATGTTTTTCGTAGAAATTTGGCAAGATTACGTTCATTGAAATTCTAGACCTGAGCATAACTTCGTATCCCTCTCCAAGCTCCAAGCCTTACTGAATGGGACTCATACTTCTACTAGCATTTGCGCTTGCGTGCCGACTCTCATCATAATCGCTGCCCTCGGCTTTCAGCTCCGCATGCCCCATCTTGACCAGCTTCTCGTCGAAATCGCGTTTCCGGTACCCGGTGACGATACGTTCAAGGAGTTCTGACGTGGATACGCCCGGCGTGCGACGGGTGGGGATGAATTTGCCTATTATTGTACAGTGTAGGTCAATGTCGTACGGAAGGAGGCAGTGGTTGCTTGCCTTCACTCTTGACAAAAGAATAGACATCCTCGTGTCCCTCTGCGGCGTATGGATCCTCGTCATGTGCCACATAGTCGATCTGCCACTTTTCCAGGAACTCGGCATCTATGACCCATGGCGCATCTGACACTATTTCGTCGACCCAGCGACAATGTCTCGCGGCCTCGCACCTGCCGACCGCAAGAAATACTCGATATGTAAAACAAGTACAGTGAAGGGATTACGCACCGTTCGACGGTAGACATGACACTGCGGGCTTTATGTGCTTTGACGATCTCGTCGGAACATACTCCGACAAGGAGGTACACAGAGGGAAAGGAGAGTTTGGCTTGCCGGAGTTGAAGAGCGTGACTGTTTTGTTAGTCGTTAAGCATGTAAACATCGCAATGAAGCCAGCATACCCAAAGTGGAACAGATCGTACACTCCTGGGGATGTAGTGAGTGACAAGACAGGAGAGTTTCGAATTAAACGGAGCGTACCATCAGCGTATACGCGGACGGGCCTACCAACAGGGGGTGGGTTGATCATGTAGGTTCTCCACGATTCGCCTTCGACAGCTTTCCTTACGAATGCCTGTATGTCAGTTGCTGTTAGTGCTGCGGGGTTGATAAAGGCAGTTTGTGCGGCTGGGACTGGAATAGTCCCGGGTGCTGCTGATGCGTTTGTGGGGTGAGATATAAATACAGGATGAGTCGAATCGGTTTTATTTGAGCGGGCAGTGGAAGACGGGTCAGGGGTAAGAGGTACCGGAGCAAAAGAAGGAGTGTTGAGGGTGGATGTGGATGAAGCGTGATGGTGGTGTGAAGGGGCGAAGGAGGATGTCTTCGAAGTAAACTCAAGACCTGCGGTAGTACTTGATTCGATGTCACCATCATAAGTCGGGGAGTCTACACCATCGTCGGAAAGGAAAGCTGCGGCTGCTAGTTGGTGTTTTGCACGAGAAGCTGAGGAAGGTTTTGAATGAGAACGAGCTGAGCTCGTCGTTGAATATCGAACGATTGGGACTGAAACAGAAGACGCAGCATCGTCTGTGAGGGGATCATTGTCCTCCTCAGATCTATTTAGTAAGAAAAAAAAAACAGAAAAAGGAGAGGTTCGTTGACATCTTTAAATTCGAGAAACTCACGCATCGTATGCTGGTGAATGGATTGGTCTTGGATATTTTCCAAAAGATCGCTTGCTGTGAAGCGTCTTTTTGTGGTAGACCGGTCCTTCTGGCTCCATTGGAGGTGAGTCACTGCTAGGGTCACACCCCAAATGTCACTCCTCCTCAAGGTCCTCTCAGCCTTGGCCGTCGCTAACCTTGCATTTTTCTTTAATTTTTCTGACTATGCTCTCTGTTCATCGGAATTTACTATTTACACCGTAGATCATACCCATCCCAGGGTACAGTGTATCCGTATCCGTGGTGAGCGTATCATCAGCACCGGCAACCTAGGTACTCCATACGCTGTTGCTTCGCGTGTCACTGATCAGGATACAGCACATGTCAAACGTGGCAGCTTGGATGGCACGTACTTCTTCACAACTGCTATTAATCGAATTGTCGGCTTGAAAGTGTTCAACCTCGAACCGGGATCCATCGTGGTACCTGGTTTAACAGGTATGTTATGTTTCATGTAGCTCACATAACCATCTTCACATCAAATTAGACGCTCATGCACATGTCCTCGAATGGGGCTTCATGAAGCAACTGCAACTTAATGAGGCTACCTCTATCGACGGTGAGAATATTCTTGCACTTGGTCAGCGCGAATTTTTGACACCGACAACCAGACGTCGTAAACAGCATCAAATCATATATCAACGCTCATCCAGACGTCCACAACGATGTGACGGTATGGGTCGAGGGCATGGGGTGGGATCAGACCAAATGGCACGGTGGCAAATTTCCCCGTGCAGTCCGTTACTTTCATCTACCCAACCATTAATTCACTGACAGATCTTTTCTAGGAAGACTTGGCTAATGACCCCCTCCTCAAAGACAGACCCATCGTTTTAATTCGCGTCGACGGACACGCTTCCTGGGTCTCCCCAAAGGTTCTTGAACTGATGGGTGATCTGTCGGACGATGTCGAAGGGGGGATCGTCGTTCGTGATACGGATGGAAAGCCTACAGGTACTTCTGCCTCACCCCTCACTGCCCCCTCAATTCAACATTATAGGTATCTTCCTCGACAATGCCATGGATCTTGTGCCCCGCCCGCCATGGTCGGACGGCCAAATGTCTGACTACTTTGACGCCACGATGGAAGATGCGCTCCAGCATGGGTTGACCTCCATCCATGACGCGGCCGCTTCGCCCGAGATGATTGCTTTTTTCAAAAAGTGCGTGTACTCGTTGTGTGATGTCAGTCTTTACCGATGGTCTCGATCAGGAGAGCAGAAGAAAGAAAATTACCCGCAAGTTCCCTGCCAGTGCCTTACAGAACTTCCAACCTAACATACTTTTTCCTGCCTAGCTTCGGCTTTACCTTATGGGCTACGTCCTCTCAGACGAACACGCCGACTGGCAAGGGAAAATCCCCCGTCTTATAAATCATGGCAAGGACGGTCGCCTTAACGTCCGCAGTATCAAGTTGTTCACCGATGGTAAGTGAACGCCCGTCCCCATCAATTATCTCTTATTCATCACCCGTAGGCGCCTTGGGCTCGTGGGGTGCCGCCCTTCTGCAACCGTACTCTGACAACCAGAATACGAGCGGGATCATGAGGAGCTCGCCGGAAAAGCTGAGGAAACTCGTCAAAGGGCTTTGGGGAGATGGGTGGCAGGTGGTGAGTATCATGCGTGTTACTCGAGTTTTGAACTCCGAAAGAACAGGCTTGTGCTTTAGAACATCCATTGCATAGGCGATCGCGCGAACAACGTTGTCCTCAACATTTTTGAAGACATTATCGAAGGCGACCAAAAGGCCAATTTCGCAGCCTGGAGGCCTAGAATTGAACATGCACAAATCATGACTTCTAGCGATCTCGAGAGGGTTAGCAGATTAGGAGGTGTGTTTTCATGCTTATGTTGAAAATCTCAGCTGGCGAACCCGATAGACTGAAAGTTAATGCTAGTTATTGCTAGCGTACAACCTACGCATGCGTGAGTAGATATCTACCCCAGCGGTTACTCGCGAATCCTGATACTGGTTTATTTGGAAGAACGAGTGATATGTGGTATGCGGAGAAACGGTTGGTGCGTTTTCGATGAAATCTTTCGGGTTGATACCTACAAATATCGCCGTCTAGGGCCCAGAACGAATCAAAGGCGCATACGCATATCAGACATTACTTCAGTACGTCCCCCAATCATACTACCTTCTTCCTTCTGCTCATCACTTCACAGAGCATCTCCAAACAAGATTCTCCCCTTAGGCTCCGACTTCCCCGTCGAAGGTATCAACCCTCTCCTCGGGTTCTACGCTGTGGTTTCCCGACTATCCAGCACGGGCGAGTCTCCACACGGCGCAGGGGGGTGGTTCCCTGAGCAAAGGCTAACCCGTGCGCAGGCACTGAAGGGCATGACGCTCGACCCCGCACACGCGTCGTTCTCGGAAAGGGAGTTAGGTTCCCTTGAACCTGGGAAGAAGGCGGATTTTGTGGTGCTTGACCGGAATATTATGACGGTGCCGGTTGAGGATATCTTAGGAGCGAGGGTTAGGGCTACGGTTGTGGATGGGAGAGTCGTTTATGGGAAACTGTGATATAGCGTTGATCCGGCAGCTTCACATTTATGACAAGAGTAATTTAGCGTTCGTACATGTCACTTCATGCGTCATTGACGAGAGGCAGTGTGTTCTCCACTGCTTTCCTCGAGAGTGCAACCATAAGTATAAACCCCAAATGTTAATACCAACTCATGCACCCATTTTACTTCCACTTCTACCTCTGGCTCCAGTACCAAGTGAAATAGTCATCCCACTGGGCCCGCCCTGAGCACTACCCGTCCGTCCTCTACGTCCTGAAGCCAAAGGTTCTTTAAAATCTTTATGCTCATAGTCCCAAGTTGCATAGAGTCTTGCATCTTGTAAAACTTTGGACATAGTCTCTTTTCCCTTGCCGTTCGATAACCCATTGGGCACCGCGTCTTTCACCTTGCCGGTGGTAGGTGTCGCGGCAGCTGCGGGTGCAGTGTTGGCGTTCCATGGGGCATCGATACCAGGTCCATATACCAGCTTGTGACCATTGCGATACAGTGCAGGCGGGTGCGTGAGACGAGTAGCGCGAAAATGAACTGATCTCTGGACTCTGAACATCAGCGAAAATGAATGACGATACAGTGGAGTGGTCGATATCTCACCGGCAGTATATGGCGAGCCAGCTCTGGGATTCGGGACGGTTGCTGACTAACCAGAGGTGTTAATCGTTCAGTAACAGAGACAGGTCTCGCTGGGGCACTGGGGAGCTTGAGTTCTTTGTCTTTGTCTTCAAGTTTCGGTGGCTTAATGTCAGTAGGGGGCGTTCTGCTTATAGGTACAGGCCATGAAAATCCGATGGGCGCAACTCGGGGCTGACACGGTGCCACACTGGAATACAGCGTGTCGGAAGGTTCCCAACGAGGACTGGTCTGCGTTTGCGAAAGGAGTGCCATGGCCACTTTATGCCGTGCAGGGTGAGCCGAATTCGGGTTTGGAGGAGGGGGATGAGTCAAAATATGGTGATAGGCTGCGAAGAGAGCCGGTTGAGTCTGGGGGGTTGATAAGCGAGACGGTCGTGTTTGCGATGGGGGTTGTGAAGGTGCGGGAGAAGGAAGATGCCATTCTGGAAGCGATGCAAGGGTGGACTGCGAGTACGGTACTTGTGTGAGGTAATCAGAAGCGGAAGTTGTAGCCAAGGCTTGCGGAAGTGGGGATGGGGGTTTGTCCACTTTACGGGGAGGAGGTTGTATATGGGGTGCGCGAGGAGATTTGGGAACAAGGGATTGAGGTGGAGAGTCGCGGTCGTTTGGGAAGGGGGGTAGGAAGTCAGGGATATGGGCTGGAGGCCGCCAATTTTCCATCCGTGGTCGTTTTCGGGACGGTGAAGACGGATTGGATATCGGGGACAGAGGTAGGGGTAGGCTTGGTGGTGGCCGATAATTCGGCAGTGATGTCCAACCCTGTGACAGGTCTACCACCGCAGTATCCGCAACAACTTCGTCTTCGTCTACACACATGGCTATATCTTCAGCTTCATCTTCACTTTCTACTGCATCACTCTCGTCTAGCAGCGCTGAGCTAGATAATGGCGCGTAATGCAGGGGTATGACGTGTTTGTCTTGTTTCAATCCATCGGCCAGGTGTGCTATGAAGAGGGAGATGAAAACGAGGCGTGCATGCAGCACGACCCGACTGACCCTTGAGCTCATTCAAATCTTCAACTCTCCTGGCTGGGTGAATAGCATACCGCCGCAACTCATTACCTTCGGAGGTACAGTATTCTCCCAGTTCCTCCATGCTAACGCCTAGTTCCTCCAAAGCGCAAAAAGCGTCTCTTGCAGTAAGGCCACTTCTTCCTGCATGCTGCGCGTATTTTGCACAAGTCAAGGACAGTAAAGTCAGATAACGCGAAAGCAAGTCGGTCAGAGCCAGTGACGCCTGCGAAGATGAGCGGGAAAAGCTATGAGCATGAAGGGTCCTATATGTTGCCTGTTCAAGGACTTTGTGGGTGCTGAAGTCCATAAATGACTTGGGGTGGTCGTATACAGCGCTCTTCGTCGTTGTCCCCGGACGTCGACGTGGGTGTTCAAATGTAGGCGGATTTTGCCACAAGACAAACAATGTCAAACTCAATTGTGGCGCGCTTTTGACACTCACTCACTCGAGGCTAGCAAGTGATGTGCGGTAGATTTTCTCTGAACTTGTCTGTAAGCACCAGTATACAATTCTGAAGCTTTTATGGTCTTACCAGCCCCCAGCGTGATGAAATACAACAAATAGTTCAAGTGGGACGTTGGCGAGACCGTGAACGATTCGTCCCAAGATTTAACGTTGCGCCACGCACTCAAGCTCCTGTACTTCGTCGGACAGGTCCTGATACGTCTGATGCTGAAGGATTTCGTGATGAGTTGCAAACCATGACATGGGGACTTGTTCCTCACTGGAGCAAACACCACGACAAGAACCTCAACACGATCAATGCTCGCTCTGAAAATCTTGTCGAAGGGGGAGGTATGTGGACGTCTGTCAAGAAGAACCGGTGCGCGGTTTTGTGCCAAGGGTACGCTGGTCGTCCAACGCGTCTTCATGGTGCTTATGTAACACTAGCTACTATGAGTGGATAAAGAAAGGCAAGGACCGATGGCCCCATTTTACCAAGCGACAGGATGGAAAAGTGAGTTTATATGATGTTAATATTCTTGCAGTGCAACTGAATCTAGATGACGTCGAAGTTGATGCTCCTGGCCGGCCTTTATGACTGTGTAACTCTTGAAGGTATACTCTTCCTTCGTCCCGTATTCTTTTCTAAATCGCAGGCACAGGAGAGACTGAACCACTGTGGACATTCACGATTGTAACCACGGCAGCAAATAAAGAGTTTGAATGGCTCCATGATCGGCAGCCTGTTATATTATCGTCGACCGAAGCACTAGATACTTGGCTTGACCCCACTTCTCAGGCGTGGACCACTGAACTCACAAAATTGGTCGAGCCTTACCATGACTCAGCAACACCTCTCAAGTGGTGAGCATCTCGAAGACCCCAGAGTTTTGATTTCACATCGTTGTTCTAGCTATCCGGTGCCCAAAGAGGTAGGGAAAGTAGGAACCGAGTCGTCGACTTTCATCGAGCCTATTTCAAACAGAAAGGACGGAATACACGCCATGTTTTCGAAGCAAAAACAAACACGGAGCTCACCGGAAAAGTCGCAATCCAGTAAACGGAAACGTAGCTCGTCACCAGTGATCGACCTCAGTCTGGAGACTGAGAGTAGATCTCCGTCAAAACAAGCCAAAAGTGAAGGAGATCTATGGGGAAAGGACATCATATATCTTGACGGCCCTTCCGGTTCACACTCAGAAGAGGTTAGTCACTTATATTAGAATGCTCTTTTACCGCGTTTCCGTTGCATGTCACAGGCCATTCCTTCAAAATCTAAAGCCTCGAGTCCGTCGAAGACAAAATCCAAGGTACATATGGTCAGCACTCGTTTTGTCATTGTTAGGATTAATCCAGCATAGGTCTCCAGAAGTCGGACATCAAAGGTGATTGCAAACGCAATTTCCTGTCTTTCACTGACAACTTGCATCACAGTCAACTAACCCCGCCGCCAAGATCACGACCTTCTTTTCTAAGGCGGCTTGAGTTTTGTATAGATAAATAGGTGTACATCTGGAGCCACGGGGGAGTAATTGTAATCATAAATTATAAACTTGAAGGAGGGGAGGACAAACGTCATTCGAAAAAAAGTACGCAATCCAACTGCCACGGAAGTAAGGTCGATTACAGACCCACAATATGGACATTTGCGGGGCAGGAAACCTCCCATTGCAGCAGAAGGTTGATTTTCTCTTGGGAAGGTATCGAACACACCCAACAAAGTCTGCCATCCTTCCCCAAAGCCGCCTCGTCGGAGCCTCCCCCGTCAGCATGATCCCATTGTGCCACAATTCCCTCGCCAACTTTAACTGGCTTGCTGCCAGTTTTCTTTACGGCTGCTGAAGTTCCTGAAGACGTCGGCATAGTCAAGGCTGGGCTCATAACCTTGACAGAGATCTGAGAGTTCTCGGAAACTGGCACTTGATCGATCACTTTGAACTGGTCAACCGAGACAGATTTTGTATTGAAGATCGTGATTGGTTGTGTGAATATGTGGCTGGCTGTTTTGGAATAGAAACCAGATTGAGAGAGTTTCTTGGAACGTGGGTGGTATGTAACACGGATAGATGGGTCCAGGCTGGAATACCAAGGTTAATCAATGAGGAAAAAGACGACAATAGAGAAGGCAAACCCTAGAGGACAATCAAAACTTTCTAGCGGACTAACCGCTGGCACATTGGACTTGGCGATGAAGCTGCCGTCTACATACACACTGCCGTTTCCAGGCAGGAAAGTATACCTGGACGCGTTGTTTATTTTTGCCTATCGAAACCAATGAGATTGTAAGAAATGGTAATTGTGATGACTGACCTTCAAGTGAGTTCTTGTGTCCTCTTTAGGGACAGCAACCCACGACAGCGAAGCCTCGAGTTTCAATTGAACGATGGTGACGGTGTGTGCTTCACCATCGCTTGGAATGCTGATTATTCCAGGTACACAAAAAGTGGCGCTGACATTCCCCTTAGAAGAGACCTCAAGACCTCGGTGTCCCGTTTCTCCTCCGGCAAATAGACTACAGCCCACGTCATCGTCACTCTCTTCTGCTAATGGTGGCGGTGACGGCGCCCCCGAGACCATCCCGGGACTAAATGACATCGAGCGTGCGCGTGCTGTGTACGACACAGGAGTTGGGTTATAGATCGAAAGCTGCCACGGATTGAGACGAGGCACGCCGACACCAAATGTTGGCGTGGTGGTTTCCAGCGTCAAAGGAACATCTTCCCAGGCCTGAAATGATGTTAGAGGTTGTAAAGAAGGACACATAGAGGCTTGCCTCTCCCGTGCTTTGTGTGATAGCTGCTTTGTAGATCAGAGTGACGGGCGTCTCCTTTGTCTGCATATTCACTCGGATATCATACCCAGGGTTCCAAGAAGCACAATGAACCGCTTTTCACTAGGTCAGACAAGAGCCAGGTAGGGCGGGGCAAGACCTCACCGTATATCAACACAACCTCGACGTCACCTTCAGACGCTGCGAATATACCGATAGCGGCTCGCAGTCCCAGCCCGCCATTTTTTGATGGACCCGCGAGCCTTTCGCGCTCAACTTTGATTTCATCCTCGGCGGTGCTTAACTGCTGTTCCAGCTCCAACACTTTGTCGTCCAGTTTTTCTCCTTCTGAATCGAAGCCTTTCATAACGTTGCCGATCTGAGACACGTCAATACGCTCAACATTCAGTGTACCCAAGTAAGTCTCGAGAGAAGTAATCAATTTTTTACATCTCTGGAGAGCCTTTTCAGTTCTTTCTTTCTTGAGAAGCAGCGACGTAAGAGTAGATGAATTGGTTACGACGGGTGCTTGTGGCGATCTCGATACTACAACGTCGTGTATCGTGGCAGCGCCTCGACCTTCCACTCTAAAGTGAAGTGTCACTTCAGTAGGATCAAAGTCGGAGGTAGTTATGCTGACCTGACTGATTCTTTGTCAAGAACATTGGGGAGTCCATTGATATTGACCTGGTTCTGCCCAGTCTTGGCAGTGAATTTATAAAGACGGGTAATTTCCGCACGGCTAGAGTACAAGCTAACGCTAGTTATTTTGCTGTGACTAACAGAGGTCAGTTCGACAAGGTTGGTGGGTTCAAATGTCGGAGGAATGTCATCTGGTGCGTCCATGGCGAGAATGAGAGCGAGAAAGGGTCTAGATGAAGGGTTTCGAATGTGACTTTGAAACGTAAATACCCTGATTCACTCATACTTAATAGCGGTCCTCATGAATTCCTGAAGGGTTACATCGAATTTGAACGAGGCCGCCGTCATGGCGTATCTTGAATTTGCTGCCACGGTCGTTGATCAGTACTATGGTCATACTGCTGTGTGTATATTGCGGACACGGACGAGGTGAACACATTCTTCGAAAAATCATGGCGCAATTGGTGATAAATGTACAAATTGGCGGGTGACTGAGATGAGATGTACTATGTATGATACGAACGAGAAGAGCGAATGAAACAAGAAATAGCATGAGACACGAAAACGAGAGGTGAGCGAGGAGTCAACACCGATCACTGCCAATATCCTTGCTGCTGCCTCTGATAAGAATAGAAATTTCCCTCTGCACTTCCTTGGGGATACCCGAGGTGTCCTTGGTTTTGCGGCTGTTGCGACTGCTGTCCCTGAGGTCCAGCGGTCGTAGTCGAGCCAAAGCGATTTGCCCCATAGAACGCGCCTTGATTATGCTGGGGTTGTTGGGCGCCTCCTCGGCCCTGTGGACCCTGTCCCACCCCACCTTGTCCGACGCCAACACCGACGCCGGCCCCGACATCCTTCACTGGGGCATAGGGCTTGTAGGCAGTCTCTGGAGACGCTCCGCCTCCAGTACGTTGACCGATGGGCGGCCCTGAAGCAGGCCCCGTGCTTTGTCCGAGCCCCATGAAACCCTGCATCGTTTGGCCGCCATGACCGCCGTACTTTCCGTAGTCGTTCGACGGGTGGTTGCCAGCGACGCCTTGCGCGTGACCATGTTGCTGATGTTGCTGTTGTTGTTGTGAGTGGTGCTGATATCCTAGATCATCGTACGACGCAGACGGGTGTTGTTGACCGTATAGCCCTTGGCCATATGGGTTCGACTGTGGTTGAACGTTCGCGGGCTGTTTGGCGGCAGCTGAGGGCGCGCTTCCAGGACCAGGAGGACCGGGCTGGAACATCGCCGTGGGATACTTGACGAAGGGTTGGGGTACATACCCCGAGTTGTAGGGAGAACCATAATACTGGCTCTGCGGGTAGGGGTTGTAATAGTAAGGCACAGGTGGCGGATAACCTTGCTGGGGGCCTTGTCCTGCTGCAGGCTGTGTCTGACTGCCCGCTTGAGAGGACGGAGGATGTGGCTGAGATGACTGAGCGTTTGAAGGTGGCAAACCAGCACTAGAAGGCGGCTGTTGTTGTGTAGGTAAACCTTTTACATCATCATGACCCAAGACGTTCCGGTTCCCAAACCCAGACTGTTGAGCGTAAGACTCGTAGAAGCCCTGTTCGATATATTATCAACGTCACGCATGCAGTTATATCATTCACGTCACAGCTCACCCTTTGATTTTCCCCATACATATAGTCGCCGCCGAATCCACCAAGATGTGATCCCTGGGTCTGTTGTTGTCCTTGTTGCCCCAGCTGTCCGAATCCGCCATAAGGAGTTTCCTGTGCTTGTCCGGCAGGAGGTGTAGGTGTGTGGAAGTACGGTGCTTCCGCCTGACGGAAGTATGATGAATGGGTAGCGGCATTCTGCTGTTGAGGCTGAGACACTTGCTGAGGAGAGTGCTGGGCTTGACTTTGTGATGGATCGATGTGCGTGGGAAGGCCATGCTGGGCGTATTGGTGGTGCTGTTGCGCGTGGGCCTGAGTTGGATTTTGGGGGATCTGCTGCTGTGGCGCCTGAGCCAGATGTTGCTGATGCGTAGCAAGCGTTTGTTGTGATACAGACTGCGTGAACTGCTGTATGGGAGACGCCTGTACCTGAACTGAAGGCTGGGAGACGGACGTAGGCATAATGTGCTGAGGCTGCGAGACAGGCTGAGGGGGCGTATGCTGCTGCTGGGGAAGACCCTGATGGAAAAGAGCGGATCCGGAACCGACATGGGATGGCGCAAGGGCGGGCGCTGGGGCAGGTTCGTGTCGAGCCACGTGTGCGGAAGGTTGGGGTGGCTGGTGTTGTGGTTCTGGTGCGGCTAAAGCCAGCTCTGGTGCCGCCGGTTCAATTCTGTACAACCAAGGATCATTATCAACTCAGGAAGATAACACTTTAGGGACGCACGGGCTAGCATCGAATATACTCTCTCCTCCTAGACTCAAGCTCCCAAACTGCATACCGACCTTTTCAATACCTGAGCCAACCGAGCTGGGAAGAACGACGGGCTGGTCTATCATTCTGGGATTATATCGGGCGCTGTTGCGATGCGACGTCGCTGGTGGGCGTGTATGCTTTGGCGTTTGCGGAGCAGTGATCTCCTCTGCTTTGGGCTCCTGTAATTGTGGTGGGGGAACCTGTGGCTCCGGAACAGACTCGACTGCAGATGGTACAAGTTCTTCTTCCACTTCAGGTTGTGACATTTTTGGCACTTCCTCTTCCTCCTCCCGATCGTGAGCTTCGGGCCAGACATCCGCTGCAGAGCTTGACGCAGAGAGTGAGGTAGAGGGCTTAGCCTGTGGTTCATCGTCCCAAGTGGGGGGTTGAACTGTTGTGGGCTCCTCCCAGCCCTGATGTGGAGATTCGTGTTGTGACTCTATGGAGAGTGTGGGATCTGAGGAAGGGGACAAAGGGGCATCGAATGAGGAAGCCGGTGGTGCTGCGGGAACGGGAATAAGGACTGGAGCAGGAGGGGGTGTCGGTTTATCTTGTGGTCTGTTTGCCGTGTTAATTTTAGCATACAATCAAGGGGAAAGGTCGAATACTTGCCTCGCAATCTGCGCCCATGACAACTTGGAGGTAGCGGGTGTTTTTGAAGGTTTTGCCTGGGATCTGACAGAAGAGCTCGTACCGTTGACGTCTGTATCGGCGCCCCAAGTTGAGGTGGTCCCAGTAGACACCGCAGTTGAGTTTGTGGCGCTAGTCGTGTCGAGGTCGACCCAGGAACCAGCATCCTGGTCACTGGCGCCCGGCCAGCCACTGTCTGCAGAGGCTTCCCCTTTGTCTTCCGTTGGAGTAGCGACGTCGCCCCAAGCAGGTGTGTGGGTAGAAGGCACTACGTGATCATTGGTATGATGAGCTCCCCCACGTGGGCCAGATCCTCGAGTACGTGAAGCACCACCTCGGCCTGGACCACCACGACCACCACGCCCTCCTCTACCTCCACGTGAATCGCCTCCCCGACTTGAATCCCTGGACTGGGGGTTTGGAGTAGTGGGGGGCCTCTTATCCTTTTTGCGGGTGACTGAACCCCATTGCTCTGCTTTGCCTGGAGACGAGAGATGAGTAAAAAAGGTGATGATTGAAGGTTATAACTACCTTCGCTAATTCGAGTAGCAGCTAGTTGAACGTCACCGCCTACTTCTACAAGTAGAGATTGAAGGTCTTGTGTTTTTTTTTGAGAAAAAAAAGGTCAATACAACACACGATATGGTATAATTTGAGCGACTATACCATCAAGTGACCAGGCTGGAAAGAATTCTTGAAGTTGTTGAGCCTGTGGGCGGTACTTGTCAGTTGGCTCTGGTAGAGATAGAGTAGCTTTGTAGGACATGGTGGACTGGAAGAAGGTTAAATAAATAAATTTGGTCCGATTTAACAAAATTGTTACGAAATATTTTATATAATTTTGTGTAAATTTCAAATTGGGACTAATCATGGCTCCTCCTCGTATTCGACCGCCAAATCTATCACTGGCGGCTTCACCGGTTAGAGCTAATACAATCATCGAACAGTCCCCAATCGATATAAATATTAGCGACCACGACGTTGTTGACGGTGACGGTGACGCCGACGACGACGATCAGCTCTTCTCGTCTCCATCTTCTTCAAATTCTTCAGGCTCACCTATTCTCACTGACTCTAGTGATCTACCCGCTGATGATATCTCAAAAGACTTGGCTGTCCTCGAGAATATTCGTAAAAGCGTTCACAAGAACCTTCGTCTTCGTCCTATCCGATCCTCAGGTGCCCTTCCAAAGGTAAACCTACATAAATCACTCTATATTCCTCCAAAGGAATCCTCCTGGCGCGACTCCGAACCTCAGAGTGCTGAAAGTACAGACTCCAGCAATTATTCTCCAAGCACTTACTATACTCCCCTTACCGAGACTCCCCTCAGCGCACATTTTCTCGGTACTGACACAAACTCTCGATCGTTTTTCCGAACTTTTGTCCCCCGACCACCGCGTCCTATTGATCCACTCTCACTATTTAACCGTCTTTCTTCGGCTAATCGTCCGTTGCTAATTGATACCCGCCCGCCACCATCCCATTTGGCTTACCATATCCAGCACAGCATTAATATCGCGATCCCCTCTCTCATCCTGAAACGCTGTCGAAAACCTGGTGGCGGTTTTCAGTCGCTTGAAGCCCTGCGTCAGTTCATCACTACCGAGGACGGGAAGGACGCTTGGGATGAGTTGATCGGTCCTGGTGGGCCCTGGACGGGTGACGTGGTTGTTTATGGCGAGGAGATGGATCTCAAAGACCAGACTAATTTACAAATAGCCGCGTGGGCCTTGATCCCCGTAATTGCGCCCCTGCTGAGTTATGGCAGTGTTGACTATCTCGATGGCGGTATATCAGCCGCTCGATTGCATCCTCGTCTAAGGACACTCATCCTTTCTGGCGGCGAATTTGACTTTGGAGGTGACGAAAGGGATGCTATGATCCTCTCTCAAACTGTCAACGGAAATACCAAGAAGGGTGGTGGCGGCGGAGGGCTGTTCCAGCTCGATACTCAGGCTGCTTTCCGGTCCAAGCAATATCCTGAAATTGAAGGGTCTACAGCTTCCACTGCCCCTCCCCTGCCACGCTCACCAATGCCATTGATGCCGTCAGCCATGCATGCCTCCGTCGTGAATGTCGTGGATGCATCTCCGTCCCCCCCGCCGTCCCAACTCGCCTTCCGTCGTCCCCCACCTCCTCGTCGTCCCAGCGTACCCAACCTCCGCAAACTCGACACCAAATCCGCCGAACGTCTCAACCCGAACCTCCCAAAATTACATGTACGCACGAAGCCCTTCAGAAGCGCAACACTCACAGTACCGCCGTCGTCCATGTCCCTAAATCTAGCGCCGCACTCCCCCTCACACCTTAACCTCGTATATTCCAATCACTCGCCACCTGGCTCCGCACGATGGTCCTCGTCACCCTCAAGTACCCAGAACGAATTCCTTGCCGTTCCCCCTCCCCATTCATCATACTTTACTCCCCCCCATACCCCGGGTACGCCTATGCCCATGACCCTTCCCCCTTCCCCAGCAACTGCACGTCCGGACGACGTGGATCAACCCCCAACTACGGAAGATGCGTTCCCTGGATTCATAATATCTACCATCTTGCCGAATTTCCTATATCTGGGTCCGGAGATGACATCACAGGAGCATGTAGAAGAGCTCAGGGACCTGGGAGTGAGGAGGATTTTAAATTTAGCCGCAGAATGCGACGACGATCATGGGTTGGGTCTCCGAGAAGTGTTTGAGCGGTATGTAAGAATCCCAATGCGAGATACCGTTGACGAAGAGAACATCCGGAGAGGTGTTCGGGAAGTTTGCGATATTTTGGGTGCGCACTATTCGATGTGTTTGTTGCAGGCGATCTGACATGTTAAACAGATGATGCACGTCTGCACTCTGCTCCGACTTACGTTCATTGCAGAGCGGGAAAGTCTCGCTCAGTCACAGCTGTCATTGCATACCTCATTCATGCTAACCACTGGACGCTCTCCCGCGCTTACGCGTTTGTCCTCGAGCGCCGTAAAGGGATTTCACCCAACATCGGTTTCGTCTCGGAGCTAATGACGTTCGAAGAGGAAGAATTGGGCGGCAAGTCAGTCGGCGTGCAGCCCAAGGATTCAGCGAAAGAGGATGAGGATTCCAATGGCGCCGGTGGGGGACATCATGTCAGCGCCGGACCTATGAGCCGTCGACCGGGGCACATACGGGAGAGCTTGCCGCCTGTTTTGTATGATGGCCAAGGGGCTAACGGCACGATCGGGGGTATCGGGGGAGGTCCAGGACCAATGTCGGCTGGGGCCATGATGGGTGCCAGGGTGGGCGATGCTGGGCAGGAGATGGAAATTAAGGATTCAAGTGGGAGGTATCGGCATGTGCGGAGAGCGCCAGTTGACGAGACTACTCTTCAGCCGATGCGGAGGGTCAGTAAAGCCGGACTGGAGAGTAGCACATATGCCTAGGGGTTGTGTAGGCTTTTTTTTTTTTTTTGGCATGACGGGTACATTATCCGTTCAATTTTTGCTTCGAGGTGTGCATATATATCTTTAACGTCTGTAATTATTTATCTATGCATCCATTGGGGAGCTCTGTGTGTATTCGTGCATGTCTCTGAGATGGGACATTGACTGCAGGTTCGCAGGACTAGCGTTACCCCGGACCGGCCGGCTTCTTGCGGACAAGTATCCTAGGGATCATGGATTCGGGCAGCTTGGGGTCATAACTATGGCAATACTATAGTATAGATAATCGATAATCTCATAGGCAACTCGATCCAGAGGCCCGGGATTTCTAATTTTGCAGGTTGTAGCCAAAAGCTGTACATGTACATGTCCTGACTAGACTGCGCTGCTCTGAGAACATTCGGCGCGTCGCCAATCCGAAGAGTTGAGCGTTGAGCAGTTTACAGTAATATATGACATTATTTTTCGAGGTTTATTTAGGGTTATAGGATACAGTCAGCAGTTCGCGACAATTCC
>QLPF01005646.1:0-13207 GCA_003314045.1 Hygrophorus pudorinus | reverse complement strand
GAAGAACACCCTGAGCTGGTGGATACCTTCACTGCACTACTGGGCAAGTCTCACCAACAATTCTCGTGGAGTGGGCTGGAGATCAAGATCAGGCAGCAGGAAGCTGATGATGTGTTGAGGGAGTCATTTGACCTCGAGGATTTCCAGCTATTTCCAAGTGAGGAATCAGAGGAGGAGCTGGAGCAGAATATACCCCTGACATCAGTGGGTAAGCGAAAGGTGATGATACCGACAGGTATGCAGTTTCCACTTGATGATATCAGAGTAGTTTACTAATGATCTTGCAGAGGGCAGTGAAGCTGAACCTGGGGCAAAACATCATCGGAAGGCTCAAGACTGAAGTAGTGTTGATGTATTATCTTGGTTGATTTCTATTCCTTTTTAATATACATTATAAAGCAATACATACACAGTGTCAACAAGTCTGGATAAAGATAGGCCGACGTGCAATGACAGCAGAATCATAGGTGTTAGCCCACCTGCAGACTGAAGGGCCAACAGGCATTCACCATGAGGTAATACAATATCTGACATATGTGCCAACACATATGCGCCATACAATATTATAATATTTGGTTGATGGGCCAACAGGAAATGCGCAGGGAATAATATAATATTGATTGATGGGCCGACACACATTTGCTGTACAATAAGATAACTATGGGCCGACACACAATTCGCGGACAATAGTATAATATTTGGGTGTCGGCCGATCCATAATGAGTATATTCACTAATGGGCCGACATGCATTCACCATGGAATCATATAATATTTGCTTGATGGGCCGACATGAATGTATAATATTTGGGTGTCAGCCGATCTGTAATGAGTATATTCACTAATGGGCCGACACGCATCCACCGTGAAGTCATATAATATTTGATTGATGGGCCGACACAAATGCGCTGTACAATATTATAATATTTCATTGATAGGCCCACATGCAATGTGCAGACAATAGTATAATATTTGGGTGTCGGCCCATCTGTAATGAGTATATTCAACAATAGTATAATATTTTAGGTGTTGGCCAATCCGTAGTGAGTATAGTCACTGATGGGCTGACACACATTTACAGTGAAGTGATATAATATTTGACAGATTCGCTGACACGCAATAATCAGTGGATAATATAATATTTTACGTTCGGCCCACCCACATTGAGTATACTGACAAATTGGCCAACATGCAATATAATATAAATTAGTTGATGTGGGCCGACATGCAATTCCCGGTTAAACTCTTTATTAGTTGTCACACTTTGAGTGTTCAAAATTGACTGCATTGGCTGGTGTATCTGTGCATCTAGTCTCCTTCAAGCTGAACAATTTACTGTGGCCCTGCACGCCCTGTAGTGATCGAGTAGTACTGTGCTTGTGTGTGTTACTGCCTCCAGGTCTTTATGTGTTGTGTTACATGCACCTGCACATCCTTTCTGTTACTATTCCTACTAGTACTACGCGTATTTTCTGTACTTGGGTAATCCTCTTCCTGTTATGTAGTACCTGGGCCCTGCACGTCGTCAGTCTATCACAGATTATTACTGTGTCTCTATCTACTGCCACTTTCTCCTCTCTGTGTGTTACTGTCTGAGTCTCTGCTGGTGTTTGTTTGATGGTGAGTTAGCTGATAGTTGATTGTATGTTGTGATAAGTTGATCAATATATCTTGTTTATATTCTGTTTGCCTCTTGATTGTCAAGTTTCTGGTGCACATATAGTATCATCTTGCTGTGTGTTACATTCACATCCACATCCCCCCTTCATACTATTATTCCTCTGCACTTTACTATCCCTCTGCTAGTGCAGTGTGTGATAATTATCCTCCAAGTCCATCCCTCCATGTGCCTACTGTCATTCTGTACAAACCCTTCTCCTTTTAAATTCTCCTCGTGTGTTTTAGTTCAAAACCAGCATACTACCTTATCTAACTCTGTCATTAGTGTTGCCCTACTTTGTGGTCACTGCCCTTCCCTGTTGTTATCATCACGGTCTCAGGCTCTAGGTCCTCTTTACCACTCTTGTCTTTACTATGGATCCATGTAGAACTTTCCATCACACATCCTTTTTGTGCCCCATTCACACTTGCTAGAAGCCATGTAGATCATTGGGATGGTCTGCGCCAGCATATTTATGCCATACACAGTATGCTTCAAGCTCGTCATTGACAGGATGTCACTGAGGATCTTGTCCTGCCTATTCTTCCTGACAGAGCAGAATGTGAGGATGAACCTCCAGGTTGTAGTCAGTCTCCCTCAGATTCTGGGGATGATGACTTGGAGTTTGATTATGAAGATTCTTTAGCAGAAGGAAACTCAACATTGCCACTAGGATCACCACCACTGAATCTGCTTCCCAAGTCTCAAGGGGTCACAACTCATTATCATCCTCTTCTTGACAGTACTCCCTGTAATATCCACGGAGATGATCTTCCACAACACTCTACTCCTCCTCCTAAGGAGAAATGTAGCATCCATGACTTTTCCCCCTTTAATGGTCGAGCTGAATTCAAATTTGCGGAGTTTATGTTTGCTGAGGAAGAGATGTCTGGTGCAAAACTTGACAAACATCTTCAAAACCTGGCTGCTCTCTATCCAGATCAGGGAACTCCTTTTGCAGATCATAAAGAAATGTATTTGGTTATAGATGTGATCAAGGAGGGTGATATTCCCTGGCAGTCATTCTTAGTGACATATGATGGAAACCTTCCAGATGGTGAAGTGCCTCCATGGATGACTGCGAGTTATGAGGTCTGGCATCGTGATCCACTGCTAACAATGGAGCAGCAAATTGGGAATCCAGATTTTGCAGCTGAGTTGACATTGCACCCAAGCAGATCTTTGACAAGGATGACAAACACCAATACATTGATCTTATGTCAGGTAATTGGGCCTGGGAGCAAGCAGTAGGAGGCTTATGATTATTTTTATTACATTTATATTTCTGACAAATATGCTATAGAATGAAATTGCCAAAGAAGAGACAACCCATGGAGCTATGTTTGTTCCTGTGGTTCTTGGCAGTGATAAAACCACAGTATTGGTAGCAACAGGCAACAATGAATACTATCCACTGTATGCTTCAGTGGGAAATGGTCACAATAATATGAGATGTGCTCATCGTAATGCAGTCTCCGTTATTGGTTTTTTGGCAATACCAAAGGATATGATATATTCCTCTTTTGGTTCTTTGGTTCTTGCTTATATATTTAACTTGGACCATAGTCTCTAAGGAGTACACAGATGATGTTGATTTTTGTAAATTTCGACTTCAGATCTTTCATTCATCTCTTCACCATATTATGTCACCATTGCTCCCACATATGTCTACACCTCGCACAACAAGATGTGCTGATGGTCACTTTTGACAGACTATTTATGGACTTGGTCCATATATTGCAGATTATGTTAAACAAGCTTTGCTGTCCTGTGTTGTTTCAGGATGGTGTCCACGGTATGAGAATTTGATATCTAATGCTCACATCAACATACAGATTTACTCCTTCAACATTTTACCATGACAGAACTTTGGGACAATTATGGGATTGTTGGAGATATTATTGTCAGAATTGTTCACCTGAATCATCTTAGGCTTGGGTACTTGACATACTAATTTATTCTATCTCTGTAGCTATTTACAACAGGATATCCACATGCAGATATCTGCCAACTTTTATCACCAGAGCTTCTTCATCAAATCATCAAAGGTACATTCAAGGACCATCTAGTTGACTGGGTTGTAGAGTATATCAAGATGACTCATTCTACCTGAGAAGGTGCTTGAATATTAGCTGATATTGATAAAAGGTAAATTTCATCATGGAAACTTGATTGAATATTAAATTCTGGTGTAGAATTTCTGTTGCAACACTATTTCCTGGCTTGCAATTGCTATGAGCAATTCAACTGTATCACCCAAATTTGACATGTGACACCCCTGTGACAAGGTCACCTGCAAACGACAGTAATTTGAGATGACAGTGGGGTAGTGTTGTATAAATTTGTATAGGGCTTATTAAGGCCCTATAGCAAGTATGGAATGATATATTTAAATACTGACGCTCACTTTGCACAATTCACAGGTCCAAATCGTATGTATTGGGATAATGAATGCGTATATGCTGTTTATGAGTTTGTGGTAGTTAAGTAGATAAGGAATGTGTGATGCGGATGGCATAATATGGTTTGTTTGTATGTGTGTACATTGTGGTGTGTGTCCATAGTAAATAAAGATAATAAAGATAATAAAGATAAGTTGAAATAAAAGAAAGTGAAACAAGGAATCTTCGATTCCTTACACTCTTCCCCTCTTTAAGAGGAAGTATAGATGCTAAACTAGCATGGGCCTATGAGGGTGTCAGGATCGACAACATGTTCTGGAGGTTCGGGTGTAGGCTCAATGTGCCTAGCACGTGTTCTCATCGGCCAAGTCTTGGTTGCCTTCTTCAGCATATATCACGTATGCGTTGTCAAGTATTTCATTGATGGGTTTATTGTCTTGGAAGGCAGAGAGTGCATTCAGCTCTTCAGCTGATGTGGTAGCACATATGTATTTTGCTGACATAGGCTTGACACCACATTTAGGCCATTTGCCATATTTTTTGATAGGCTCAGCACACTGTTTCTTGACGTGAGCTGGAGGAGGTGCCAGCATAGAGGCCAGCGATACCATGGAGCCGGTAGCAGATGCTGTGGTGGCAGGGTTAACAGGGGTGTGATCCACTGGTGAGAGGGGTTGGCTGGCATCGGCATGCGCAAGGATGGTGTGTTCTGTGTAACCACAGAACATGGTCTCATACACTGTGGCACACTGGTAGTAGTGGGTGGCAATGACGGACTCATTGAAGGGCTTGTCGTTGGGGAAGTGACAAGCTTCCCAGAACTTGGGAATGGTATTAGGAGCTACCAAGCCCAGGTATTGGCCATTGCCAAGTATTTTGAGAGCTTTAAGCTCGAATACCCTATGAGCAGAGCTAGTAGGTGTGCCATCCTGAAGGAATTGCTATACCGCTAGGTCATCCAATCGATATTGGTTCTTGTCATTGCAATAAATAGCTTTGGGCACATTGTTGCAATTGATGACCAGCTTGTCTACTGGGTATTGGGCTTGTTGGTCTGCAGGTGGTAATACTTTGGCTTGTAATGCCAGTACTATTAATGCTCTTTGAGTGAGCAACCATTGATCAAACGGAATTTGGTATGCCTCTTCAGCAAGGGCCCTAAATGAAGGGTGTGATAGGCTTATGGCCAGAGGTTCAGATGAGGAACCTTTCTTCATAGGGAAGAACTCCGGCCCTTTGATATTTCTCCATAAGGAGTCAGGGTATAACGATGGGTGACCACCGGCTCCTAAGGCTACAGGTATGCCATCTTGGAATAGCTATGTAGGCATGGGGGGTCCAATGACCAAAGATGGTTTCACCTTGGCCTTGAATGAGGCAATATTGCTGCTAGGCAATGACTTTATCTCCTGAATGGGGCTAGCCAGTTTGGGAGGAACTATGAACCTGGCAAGGTTTGCAGTTTGGGCATATAAAGGCCCTGCCATAGGCTCATGGGGACAGGCAGTGGCCTGGTCTAGAGAACAAGAGATAGCATCCTCGTACTGTAAGGACAATTCTTGATCAATTGTTATATCCTCATAGGGTTCATTGTCAATGTGAGAATAAGTTGCTAATGGAGTGGGAATATCAGACTGGGTGTAGTCCCTTGATTTACCCTTGGTTGGGGTAGGAGGCTGGACCTTGATACGAGCTTGCAGTGAGGGCTGTGTTTCACTCTAAGCCTGTGAGAGCATGGTGTTGGCTTGTGCCAATAGCTGTTTTTCCAAACTAGCTATCTTGTCTTGGAGCCTTTGCTCCTCATCATACATATCATCAACTTGGTTATACAACTGTATGTTGTCTTTGTGCATGTCTCTGCGGCTGCAACCATAGCCTTGGGACCAAATAGCTTGGTGGAGCCATTTGTGCCAATAGGCGCGTTGCTTTTCATACAGGGCTTCAGTAGCCCTGTTATTGTGTTGTGCCACCAGGTGGGTGACATATTTGATACACACATGACATCTTTTTGGGTGCACTAACACGTGCGGGGTCCACCTCTATTGGAGGCAAGACACGAGCTGTTAGGCTCGTGATGGTAGGAGTTTCTTTGCGTCTATGACACGAAGATTGAGTATGATGTCCCAAAGGACTGGGAATTTTGGCTGTGAGGCCTTTTTCCTTACCATGTGAGCGGGAATGGGACTGGGAACTCGACCCACAACTGGGCGATCTGCAAGGGCTTCGTTAGGACATGTGGATACTAGGTGAAGAGGATTACAGCGGAGCTGTAATCGACTTTTTATACCCATGGGTATCAGAGTATGAATGCCACATTACTGTGTTTGGTGGGTATTTGCCACATTGCTGTATTTGGTGGGCAGTTGCCACAATGCCGTATTTGGTATTCACTCAGTTGTGACTTGTCACACTCTCAGTGTGCTTGTTCTGGGATAACTCCCATGGTACAGATACTCCATGGAGTTTGAGATAGCAGTCAAGAGCCGATAGCTCAGCCACTGCGGCTAAGAGCTCCCAGGTGTAATCACCATAGGCCCACTTGATCTTAAATGATAATTTGGGGGACCATTTATGGTCAACTATTTCATCTACAACCCATTCGTGTTCTGGGTCCACTCCAAAGTCGTAAAATGCATCAGCTTCCCTCTTAGGGAATAAATCATCATGATTAGGTTGATGGGGCCTTAACAGACTTACATGGAACGTCAGGTGGACGTGTCATATACAGAGTTCATTCGGTAGTTCTATCATATAGGTAGATTTTGTAGGGTTGCTGTTAAGCACTGTATATGGCCCGATAACTTGGGCAATAATTTTTGTACCCTGCCTTTCGGCAAGTTTAAGTTCTTTGTAGAAAGGTAGGCTTTACCACCTATAGGGATGACAGGATCATCCCTTCTATGTGCATTAGAATGATAGGTCTGAGCTATGTGACTAGCCATTATAGCATCATGAGCTGCCTCAAGGTTCTGTACCGCTTGTTCAGTGAATTGTCTAACGCCTTTGTAGAGCGTATCCAATATAGGATTATTAATCATAGTTGGCATCCAGCTGCCATTCAACTTGAAGGGTGCAAAGCTCAATGAGCTATTTACTATAGAGTTGAACGCAAACTCTATGGATGGCAACTTGTCATTCCAATCAGTTTGATTATCATTCACAAAGGCATGGAGTGCCTGATTAATTGAACATATTGAACTTTCTGTCGCACCATC
This sequence comes from Hygrophorus pudorinus, assembly GCA_003314045.1. Taxonomy (NCBI): domain Eukaryota; kingdom Fungi; phylum Basidiomycota; class Agaricomycetes; order Agaricales; family Hygrophoraceae; genus Hygrophorus; species Hygrophorus pudorinus. The sequence continues at coordinate 5,932 of QLPF01005646.1, read as the reverse complement.
CATTTGAGGGTGAAATGCTGTAGACATTAACAGTTTTCTACCAGTAATGCAGTGTAATTCTTTCCAAAATGTGGAAGTAAACTTAGAATCTCAGTCAGAGACTATTGATTCTGGTAATCCATGTAAACGGACGATTTCTCTATAGTAGAGTTCAGCTACTTCCATCACTTTCACCGTGATAATGGTAGCTATCAAATGTAGCATGGAGGTCAATTGGCATATGACTACCATTACATAGTCGTATCTGTTGCTTTCAGAAAGCGGTCCCATAAAATCAATGCCTACCGAGGCCCATGGCCGATTATGTATCAGCAGAATATGTAACAGTCCCACTGGGCGCTGATTACTTGTCTTTATCATTTGGCATTTGCTGCATGATTCACAAAATGCAGTCATATTGCATATAATTTTGGGCCACCAGAACCAATTTCTAAGGTATCTTAGTGTCTTATCATGGCCTATATGGCCTAATACACTGTGAGCATCATCAATTATTATTTCAGGGATCCTCCTCCCCTTCCATAATGTGTCTGGAATATACAATACTGTTTTGTTTTCATGACTGGTCGTGTATAATTTTTGGCCGTCAAGCCAATAGCTTGCGTATTGTGCAGGAGCTGCGATTATTTTATTGAGGATGGTATCCTCCTTATAATATTGGCTTAATTGAGCCATTAAATCACTTGATCTCTCTAAGTGAATTGGTACTGTTTTAATGGGTTGAATAACAGGTCTAGCTATCACCTTTCCTCGTGCTGCTATGAGAATAGGTTTGGGGACACCTGACTTTAATTCATTCTTATGGTTTTCTGTTGTGAAGTCCCTGTAGGGTCCATTCGTGTATCTATATTGATGTATTCACTTGGCGAGTGTAATTCTGACAATTCGTTGGTGATATAATACCGGGATAATGAGTCCGCTACCTTATTCAAGGTTCCCTTGGTGTAAACCAAGTCATATTCAAAGCAGGATAGGAATTCCCACCACTGTGTCTGTCTATCAGACATGTGTATCTTCAATTTGAAGAAGGTTAATGCCTTACGGTCGGTCACCATGATAAATCATTGTCCAATGAGCTTGTCTTCACATTTGACTAAAGCCTCTAATATGGCTATTAATTCATGTTCCCACATATGATAATTACACTGAGCTGGCATAAATTTCTTGCATAAGAATCCAGCTGGGCGCGCCTTGTGCCATTCTGGTTCTTGACTGTAGAATGCTCCAATGCCCCTGGCGGAGGCATCACATACGACCCAGATAGGGTCAGATTTTTGCGTATCCACCAGTTTTAATATTGGTGTATTACAAGCAATGATTTTAATCATTTCAAAACACTTTTCGTGTAATGGAGCCCATATGAAGGGTTGGCAATTATGGGTCATACCCAATAGAGGGCTCATATATGCCGATATATCTGGCATAAATTGGGCTAGGTATTGCACCAGTCCCAAGAAATGCTTGTACATTGTTATAGTCTCTTGGTCTTTGCTATTTGCAAATGGATTTGAGCTTGTCCTCATCAGGCAGTATGCCTTCATCGGTTATTATATGGCCTAAACAGTCCATTCTCGTGGAGTATAAGTCCACTTTTTTAGCACTTGGAAATAAGTGACTTTCATACAGCTTGTCAAAGACAAGCTGTAATTGTTTTTCATGATCCTCTAGGCTATTAGAGAATATGAATATATCATTGAGATATACATGGACAAATCGTCCTATATATTCACAGAATATAAACATCATTAAACGTTGAAATGTAGAGGGTGTGTTGCAATCACCCTGTTGAACCACATAGCTCATGAAGGTACCAAATATGGTGGAGAATGCTGTTTTGGGCACATCTGATTCTCTGATGTGTACTTGCTTGTATGTATCAGACATATCCAGTTTAGTACAGTACATACCACAAGCCACATCATGACGGATGCCATCTTGATCTGGGAAAGGAGTAACATCCTTTATTGTGTTCTCATTGTGCTTGTGCACATCTACTACGGTTCTTAACCATCAGTCTTTCTTATAGACACATAATAGTGGTGCTGCACTATCTATAGTGGTTTGCTTCCACCATCCAGCCTTTTCGTACTGGGTTACTTTCTCAACTAGCTCAGGGTGGAGTACATCCAGATATCTCAGCATGTGGTAGGAAGGCTTATAGCTTTTGTTGATGAAATTGATTTCATGTGAAATTTCCTGTATGGGAGGCATTTCAAGAGGCACTGGGACTGTTAGGTCTTTTATGCTCTCTGTCCAGTCTTGGATTAGTTTTGCATGAGTTTTTGTGTCTATTAACAGCTGTCTGCAAGTATGTTTATTGTGATTTTCAAGTCACTTCAGCTTTGGATCCTTGCTGGATCTTGCTACCGCATTGCAGTGTAGTTTTGCCGGCGTAGCTGTAGGCAGTTTAGCCTTTTTTATTGGCATTGCCAAGTTAGCCTGTGGTTTGTTTACAACCATTTCTTTCTCTTTGCCTTTGCCAGCAATATTATTTTTTATAACCTTTTGGGTTATGACCGTGTTGACGGTTCTTTTTATCATAGAAGCCGTATTAGCTTCGACTTTCATGTCCACCATTGGTGGTTTATACAGCTGTATTAGCTTCTTCCCCCCTTTTGGGGAACCAAAGTCACCTGTATGCTTGATATGGCATTTGCCATTTATTATAAATGCTGCATGTTTTTCTTCTCTGAAGTCAAGCACGACTTTATGCTTGCACATAAATCCTGATCCCAGTATGATATCATACTGGTCTAGGTTCACTACGTCTATGTAGTGTTTGGCATTAAATTTGCCTATTTCTAGCTTGGCTCTATAGCCATAGTTAATTCAAGAGCGGCTGCCTCAGGTTGCTATTTGCAGCCCTACTGGGTTTTCCAGTTCAAAGGGTATTTCACCTATAGCGGCTAGATAGTCCGGGGATACCATGTCAGTGGTACAGCCGGTGTCTATCAAGACATGCACTTTATATCCGTTGATATAAATATATCCACTAAGTGAGAGCAGTTTCTCAAAGTTTCTTTCTGGCTGTTCGCCAGGGAATGATTTGTGCAATGCTCACGTCCTATACACTGTAAGAGGTGCATCAGACAGTGTAGTTGCTGTGCGTGCATGTGCCTTATACTGAGGTTCAAGTGGTATTACCACTGATGCATATGAGGATATTGCCGTTCCTCTTTATTGGGTTGATAGCCCATGTTATCTGGATTATATCCATCGGAGCTATCGCCCACATAGTTTTCCATGTTTTCAACATGTTCATGACCATTTAACTGGTTAGGATCAATCTTGTGGACTTCCATGTCCTCTTCCGAGTACAACTCGGGATCATACTGTTCGCCTTCAAGTGAGTTACCCAATGTTGGGTCTTCTTCATCATTGTTCTTGATGATTTGAGCTACTGCTACTCTAGGCTGTGCCAGGTGAGGGCAGTTGGGGACTATGTGTCTGAGACCATTACAGCGGTAACACCTCAAATTTGACTTGTCAGTCAACTTAGGCTTTGTGGATGGAGCCTGGGTGTTCCCAGATGCAGCTGTATGCTGTTGATTAGACTGATTAGGTCCTTTGCTAAATTGTGCTGAACTAGTAGTGATTTTGCTGACGAAGGGCCAACTATTCAGCTTCTTCATAAATCCATTGGATGACAGCTTCTGAGGCTGATATTTAGTTACGGTAGCCATAAGGTTACTGCTATTTGTCGAGGGTTTACTCATATTATTTGAGCTTGTGCTCAACTTTCCTCAGCTTGTGCTCAACTTTCCTCAGCTTGCATAAGACTGAGCTTCCCCTATCTGCTGTGCGACCCTTAGCAGGTCATCTATAGTAGATTGTTTGGCCATGTAGCCGTTTTCTAATATCCAGTTGGATATGTGGTCATTTAAACCGACTAGGAATCACCTTCTAATGTGATATTTATCTGGTAATTCTACCATGTGCTGGGCAAATGCCTGTAAAGAATTGTAGAATTCTATTATGGTAGACTTGTTCTGCATTAATGCATCAAACTTGTCTGCTGCATCCTGGCTAGAGGATTGATGAACGAAACCTTCTTTTAATGCTCATACTACATTGTCAAATGTCCAAATGTTGGCATCGACATCATTGGTGTCAATGGTTTGTTCAAACTATTCTATTGCTGCACCCATAAGGGTAGTGCCAAGTAGGTTTACCCTTAATTGGTCAGTATCTGCAGTTAGCAGTTGGTATATCTTAATAGGGCTGCAAGATATTTTTCAAACTCAGCTTGAGTTGTTTCGCTCTTATAAGAAGGCAATAAAAGCTTTAGGCCTATCTTGCTCACTTGTACCAAGGAAGGAGGTTCATTGTATGCAGCATCATATGCTATGTGTATCATTGCGATTACTTGCTCTGATGTCATGTTAATGACAGATGTGCTTGACTTAGCATTACGGTTAAGACTGTGTGTACTTATACCAGCTGTGGTATTTACCAGATTGGTAGCAAATGTCACCAACGATTTATGAGGTCCCTGACTTTGTGGAAATTTTCGGCTGGGACTGTTCTGTGGTACCCTGTTATGGGGAATATTAGCGCGACTTGCACTCATAGATGCGGGCACATTGTGTCTGGTTATTAACATAGACGCATTAAGCAGTAATGGCTTCTGTTGAGAAGTTTGCTGTCTATGTTTGGTAGTTTCAGCTGTAGGCTGTTTATTGGCCAAAGCCATATCATTATAGATGGACTGTCTAGCGATTTCACTTATCTGTCTATGGTAGTCTTCAACAGATTCTTCCTGCTGTCTGTGGGTTTGCTGGTCTAACCGACCAGTCATCATTGATTCACTTTTTGCGAATACTTTACATTCTAAGCCTAAAGCTGAAATAGCTTCTTGTTGTAATTCATTCGTATTGGCTACTGGCCTATATGATATTCCATTGCTGGAATTAACTTTGGACTGCTTAGCAGCCTCAGTGGTTATTTCCTGCAGACTAGCAGGTTGAGATGCATCGGAGGTATGTGTGGATTCCCCTGTAGTCAGAGGGCTTATGTATGGGCCAATTGGCACTATAGTGCTCACAGCTGGCTTAGCTGGTGAGGCTTGCTGTCTGCTGGCCTTCTGATGCTCTTCCAAAGTGTAATCAGATTTTATCTGATGTAGTTCAGTTGGATAATGGTCATCTAGAGCTTCCAGCTCATCTATACACACTTGTAACATGGATTTGCCCTTTTTTCTTGCAGCTCTGTGCTGCTCCATATTCATATGGACTTTTGATTCTAAACAGTCAAACTGTCTATTCGTTCAGCTTTTAACCAGAATGTCTATCAGGTCTATTAGACCCTTGGTCTGATTGGCAACCACACTGGTTACTGATCCACCACCTATGGAAGGTGTTTTCCTATATGTGGGTGAGTTGTATACCAATGGTATAGGGGGCGCTCTCATGCTTTCCGAGTGTCGTGACCAGGGAGCTGGTGTCCATCTATCTATGGGGGATTGCTCCTCTCTTCTTGGGATGCTCTGACCGAGGTCATAGTATTCTTCTGCATCATTGCGGGAAATAGGGCTGATAGCCCTGTGAGTCGATTCCGGGAATTGCGAGACATTATAAGTGGAGTCTCGCTGGAGTGGTGTATGCTCAGTAATGGGGTGGTTTACGTCCTGTATTTGGGATGGACTCCCATGTTGGGATGATCTATGGGAACGGGCTGACATCCGGGTTGTTGGTTTCAATAATCGACGGCATTCGTCCTTGAACACACTAGACCGTGTGTGTTCCGAATCATATTATTATGACATGCTCTATGATTCACTATCGCGAGCTGATGCAAACTCAATGTTCAATATGGCAAGAGTAGTACTCAAGTCGTTCAGGCTTTTTTCGTGTATGTTTGATAAAGTCCCTTCAGGGTGTTATTTTGTAATCTAGGTTCTAACTGGGGTATGGCTTAAGACTATGTAGGGCAA